>CABHPP010001703.1:20681-33181 GCA_902168425.1 Peromyscus attwateri | reverse complement strand
CACACATATACACATATATATTTCCCCCTGAAGCAGGTATGTGTGTGAGGAGTTGGATAACGGCTTTGAGGAACCGACATTGTTCTTTGGCTACAGCCCCCACTAAAGTCTGAGTAAATCAGGAGTGATTTTTTTTTTCTGGAATCAGAATGATGTCATTCAGAATCGTAGAACATAATTTCCTTGTTATTTCCACAAATTAGAACCATTTCAGATTTGAAACTGGCATAGAATCAGTTGTGTGTGCTCGTGTACTTAAACGTACCTGTAGATGTACCAGGGTGGTGATGATGAAGGCAGCAGGCCTTCAGCTGTTCTGAGGGGGAGAGAGCATAGAGTGGCCTTGGATGAAGGCTTGTCTGGGCACAGCAGGGAGCTGGCTATTCTCTGCCCATGGGTCCTTCAGTCATGTGTACGTTACCTTAAAGAATTGTTTTTGTTTTGTTTTGTTTTTAAAGCAAAGCCTGTAACTCACTTCTGAATACCCAGAACTTCTGAAGACCCTGAAGTGCTCGTTGTGAGCATCCCAAACTGATTACAGAAGGCATGCAGATACTGCTGTAATTGATACTCAGATACTGAGCCCTTGCTAAAGTGTTGTTACTTAGTAAACATACAGCGATAATATTGCCAGACGTCAGGACCTCACAGATATTTAGATATTTTCTAGACATTAGACTTCGTAGTTCTAAAAAAACGTTGTTTCAATCACTTTGGTATGGGACGGCACCCCATAGGGTTATAGAAGGGACACTGAACAAATGATCCAAAGAGACTAAGGGGTCACTTGATGATGGCTTAGCACTCTGGAGCAGCCAGCAGAAGAGAGAGGGCCATTACCTTCCCCTGGACCAGATGAATCAAGAGAGGAACCTGTGTTTCTGGGACCCAGTGAGGACTCTGGCTATGGAGTGGTAAATGCAGCCAGACCCAGGACAGAGTCCGGGGGTGGGAGTAGAGGTTAGCATCTTGACTTCTCTGCTCTTCGTCTTCCGTTTGGTTCCTTCAATAAGCCACGGGAAAGCTAGAGGGCAAGAGATGAGATGCTAGGTAGTTCTCTCGTACAGAGGTCAGCTTCTGAACACCAGAGAAGAGCAGAGGAGAATAGAGAGTGGGAATGGGTGTGTGGAGTAAGGAGGTAAAAATGAGGAATAATGGGAGCAGTGTGCCAGTATCCTTCCGTTCTAGAAGGGTCTCTTTGCACGTTGGGAGCATAAGCATTTGGAAGAAAAGCTACTTACATAGGAATGTTTTTGTAGCACCTGGGCGCAGAGTGGGGACATTGATCCGTCTCCTGGATTTTCCTGGTTGATTATCCTCTTTCTGGTATGTTCCACTGAGTCTAGGATGTATTCTACAATTAGGTGTGGGGAGAGTGAGAATTTAGAGTTTTTCCATTATGAACCCTTTTCTACTTGAATTGGTCTTGCCAGTACCTAGCCAGGCAGCCAGCAAACAGTAGAGCTAATGGCTTGAATAGATTGTGGGCTAGCCTCCTCCCATGACAAATTCAGTGCCTAGGAGGTATGTATCTTCATAAGGAAATAGGTAGTCTTCTCTCTAGTTCTGGGTCTATTGCATTGTGGTGTCTGGGTGAAAAGTGGGGAGGACTCTGGATGCTGTTTCTTGTGGCTAAAGCTCTGGCTTCATTGGTGGCCACAGTAGAGACACTTTGGGTCTATTAGTAGCAATAGACTAACTTGTGTTTAGTGTCTCCTCTGGGCTAAGGTGTTTAACCGACTCCTATACTAAGGCTGGGATGGGGCTAGTGCTCTTAGAGCATGGATGGAGAGCGGTCTGAGACTGGGTAAGGGCTGAGCTCAGTGGGGCTGGCTGCATGCAGCAGAGGATTTGGAAAATTCAAATACATGAAATATGGGATACCTAAGGTGGCTAGGATGTATGTCCCGTCCCCAAGTCACCATTATCAGCCCCCGATCACTTTCTTTCGAGCAGAGTCGGCTGTGTGTGCAGCATTGTGTTGGAGCAGACCTTAGCTCTGGGTGTAATTATTCAAAGACCAGTCTAACTGAAGCTGACAAGATGACTCAGCTGTGAGGAGCACTGGCTGCTGCTGCAGAGGACTTGGGCTTCGTTCCCAGCACCCACATGGTGGCTCACAATCATCTGTTCTAGGGGATCTGGTGCCCATTCCTGGTCTCTGCATGTGGTGCATGTACTTGAATGCAAATAAACACTCATGCATATAAGATAATAAAGAAAAATAACAGACAAGGGTAACTGTCCTAGACCTACTCTGCAGAGATAATAACAATTAATGTTTTAGTATAACCAACTACCTAGACCATAAATACTAAGAAGTTGGTATTACACTTTTGTACAATTTTATAGTTTGCTCTTTCTTGGCAACTTACAGTAAGAAATACCTTACGTATGAGTCTGTGTGTGTGTGTGTGTGTGTGTGTGTGTGTGTGTGCACTAGGCACGTGTGTGCAGGTCAGAGGTCCGGTTTTGGTTTTCATTCCTCACACACTAATCACCTTGTCTTTTTGAGATCAGGCTACAAGCTCTAGAGATCTCCATCTCTGCCTCCCCAGCCCCGAGATCACGAGCCTAAGCAACCACACCCAGCTCTTTAACTTGATAACTAGGGATCCAACTCAAGTTCTCAGGCTTGCATGACAAGCTCTTTACTGACTGAACTTTCTTCCCAGCCTCCAGACAAGCATTTTGATAGACTACTGTAATTGCCAAGTGCCTGTCAAGGAGTATTTCGTTAGTCTCCACCCTCTGTTTTATAGCTTGAGCCTTAGTGAATCTCTGTGCACACGTCTACCCACACCAGTACATAAACAGTTCTTTCCCAGCATCTTCACTGCCTCCAGCATCCTTTTGGTCTCTCCAAATCTAGTAAGCAATTTTATTTGTTTGTGATGGAGCTGGGGCTGGCTTCACACTCAGGACTATCCTCTTGCATTATTTAAATCTTCATGTCATTATGATCATCTTAGCTCTTGGTTCTTAAACCGCTCCTATGTTTGTTTGTTTGTTTTTATTAAAAATTTAAACAAGGTAAAGCACTACCTCTTTTCATGTCCACCAGCAAAATAATAGTATGGCTTTTTGCTATTTGAAGAGTTCCCAGGCATTTTCTTATACAGTTAACATGTTTTACTGTTGGCTTATTCTGCAATCTAGTCTAAGATATCTCAATCTTATGTAGAGATATATGGCTTTGAAATTAATGTATCAATAATTTATCATGTTTCCAGATGAGTTCCTTGACTTCAGAGGATGAGTTGGGAAGTAACTAAGAGCATAGGGCACTGTGACTGAGGAGATGAGGAAGCTTTCGATTCTAAGTGCTCGCATTTAAATTTTAGCATTGGCTTTCCCAACTGTGTGATACCAGACAGGTCATGGAACCTGTTGAGCCTCAGTTTCCTCCTCTGTGAAGCTGAATAATAGTACTAATATTATACGGTATCTGTAATGGCCAAATCTGTAGCATCTTTGTTATAGGTAACATTAGTTACCTATATTAGTTAGCATTGCTATTTAATTTTGTTTTGTGTGCATGTATGTCTGTGTGAGGGTGCCAGATCCCCTAGAATTGGAATTACAGACAGTTGTGAGCTGTCATGTGGGTGCTGGGAATTGAACCCAGGTCTTCTGGAAGAGCAGCCAGTGCTTTCTTCCTCTGAGCTATCTCTCCAGCCCCATGCTATTTCTTTTTGGTGGAAGAAGCTGAGTTACCTAGCTCCTCACTGTCAGGGTTTCAGCATCACCTGCTGTATCTTTGTTCCACTGCCTTCAGATCACATACATGAGTTTGCCTGCTATGTGCATATGTGCATATTTCTGTGTGTACATGTGTGTGCTCATGCACGCAGAGGCTGGAGGTCAGAATTGGGGATCTTCCTCAGTTGCTCTCTGCCGTAGATTTTGAGACAGGGAGCTCAGTGGTTTGCCCAGACTCACTGATCAGGAAGGCCCCAGGACCCTCCTGTGTCTGCCACCCCAATCCTCAGTGCTGGGATTATAGGCATACACTGCTGTAGCCAGCTTTTTATATTGGTGCTGGGATGGAATTTAGGACCTAATGCTTGCCTGGTAAGTGCTTTACCAACTGAACCATCCTCCCGACCTGTCTGTTGTTTTTTATAACCGCAGCATCAGGGCTGCCCCTCTGCCCAGAATGGAATTCTGAACTAACAGCTTTCAATTTGTCTTTGAGAAGCGATGTTCAGTGGTACCCCTTTCCATGCTGTGTTGTAGACTTGGAGGGCAGAGCTGCTCCTGGATTCAGGGGATCTTGTCAAGTTCTCCTAACCTTCTCCAGAAGAACTCAGAGCACCTTAATTGTCAGATGACCCATAAATGCAAACAATACTGTTGTCAGTTACAGAGAGGGTTTTACTTATAGACTAGAGAGAACAATCTATCATGTACAAACTGGGATGTATTTATCTTCATAGTACCGAGAAGTGTAAAGTGTTATTTTCCTCTTTTTACAGTTATATTTTCAAAACAGCTGACTCCAGAAACATGTTCGATATTCCAAGCATAGAAATGGGAAGAAATGAAAAGCAGCTTTAGCAGTGAAATACACAGTAAAAGTGAGATGACCTCCGACTCCCCACGATGGATTTCCAGGCCGTGTGGGATGGCCTACCTGTCTTGAAACTAGCAGTGGGGTTTTCGGAGCCTTCTTTCGTTAGAGCTGCTTCCTCTGAAATTGTTGCAGCTTCTGCATAGGCCGAGCACGGGGCTCCCCAATTCATTTATAATTACTAGAGTTATGTTAACTTTAGTTAGTTGTTACATTCTTTCGTGTCGGATGGAAGACCTCAGCAGAAGCCAGTGTCCATGCTCTCTTTCGTATCTTCAGAGCATTCTAGAGGACTTTTTTATCCAGGAACGGTGGGCTTCGGCGTCATGAGAAACCTGGCCATGTGCAAGCTGTCTCTTCTTCCGCTTGCTTGCGTTGTTAATAGCTGTACTTACCACTAGGGTTGCTGTGAGTGTTAAGCCGAGCCTCTTAGGCAGTGAACTTAGCATGTTTTCTTGAAGTGTGGAGGTTCTATTTTTTTTTTTTAACATACTGGCAATCATCATTCGTCTTGTTATTCCCAGTAGGCACAATTCTAGAGACTGAAATACTCTTGCGAGCACATTTCATGTACTGACATAACCATAGTTCTCTTATGATGGCTTTTCTCCTATTCTTAAAACAGCAGGGTAATTTACTTTATTCAGCTTTTTAATAATGCTAATCATACAGTCTTCAAGACTGAATGATCGCTCAGGAGCTTAGTAAGGAGAATAGAAGTACATTCATAATATTCCTTGAAGTTCATTATTGTATGTGCCTGAAGTCATATCATTCATTTGGATGTTCTATTGTATTTGTCACGGAAATACTTTGGAAATGGAAGCCATACGGTAATGCTGACAACATTGGCTCTTGCATCTTAAGAGGAAGCTGGAGAGAATTCTGGTTCCGGTTAGCGTTCCTAAAGATGTCCAGCTTGTGAATTGCTAGCCTTGGTCTAGTTCAGACTGGCTCATCTGCAGTGTGTTACCAGTATGTGTACTTAACACGTTTTGTTTTAAAATAATTACAGATTTGGACGAAAGTACCCAAAAATGCACACACAAAAGAAAGCCCTGCCGGGCGGTGGTGGCGCACGCCTTTAATCCCAGCACTCGGGAGGCAGAGGCAGGCGGATCTCTGTGAGTTCGAGGCCAGCCTGGGCTACCAAGTGAGTTCCAGGAAAAGGCGCAAAGCTACACAGAGAAACCCTGTCTCGAAAAAAAAAAAAAAAAAAAAAAAAAAAAAGAAAGCCCTGCATGTCCGTCACTCACCTTCCTGTAGAGATAACATCATAACAATAGCAGAATATCATAACTAAAATAAGGCAAATATCAGGAAATTGATACTGGCATTACCTACAGAATAACTGCTCATACACGAAAATATTCTCTCAGTCAATAACTCATTTTTATTCTCTTCAAGAGACCTTTGGTTTTTTTGTTATTTATTATTACTAATATTATTTCTGTGTGTGTGTGTGTGTGTGTGTGTGTGCACTCACATGCGCACGTGTGGGCAGGTGTGTGTGCCTGCTGAGGCCAGGAGTCAGCCTTAGACGTCATCTTTAAGGAGCCATCTACCTTGACTTTTGAGACAGGTTCTCTCACTGAGACCGGGGCTTGCCAGTTAGGTTAGGTCAGGCTGACCGCTAGCCCAGGGACACACCTGTTTCCACCTCCCCATTTCTGGGATTACAAGTGCATACTGCCAGCTGGTTTTTCCTGTGTGTGAGGGGTTGGACTCAGGGCCTCACACTCGTGCTGAGAACAGTTTACCAGCTGAACTCCCTCTTACTTTTCGTAAGGGTTGCCTTTCATCTTTCCAGCCAAACAATTGGTTCTGTTCAGTCCGTGTTTCTAATTGCCACAGTCCTTTGCAAAATCAAAAATGACCTTTCCAGTGATAGAGCATGCTGCAGCAAGCGTCGTGCTGGCAGCTAAGAGGATGATGGGATAGACCCATGGTTTTCATATGTTGCTCTTGAAAATTATAAGATGAGTATCATCTAGTGGCGTTTATGTCTACATTGTTTAGTCAGTAGGGTTGGGATGGGAAGTAAGGGAAGCTGATTCAGCAGTGGCCGTGGACATGATGTCTGTCTTGCAACGATGGATGTTAGGCGCCCATTCTTCTGGGCTATGGTTTCACTTGTAGCTCTTTCGGGGTGGTAGTGGTTTCAGTTCTGTGCGTTTGTGCTGGCCCTGGTGACAGAGATAGTGATTACTTGGGTCATTATCATTATTACCCAAGTCTTCAGGAACTGCAGATGACCGTGCCACTGGTGTGTGCTGCGACTAGACACGGGGATCTGGGCTTAACGTGACTGGCGTACCTAAGAAGAGACTTGGTAAATAGGCAGCCCCCCAGGACTGACGCTGGTACAAAAGTGTTCAATATGGTGCCATCCAGGATGCCTGAGCACTCCCTGTAGGATGTGTCTACAGCCAATTAGATGCTTGACTTTGATGATTTGAAATAACTTATCATTTAAGATTCGACATCCAACAATGACCATATAAGACCTAAGCATTCCAACCCTTTGTCTGTTCATTTTCCTTTGGTCCAGCCTGCCCCTGCCCTGGCTGTAGCCCTCAGACTCATTCCTTGTGGTCTTGCTCTCATGCCTTACCTTGCGCTTCAAGTTAATGAACTCAGTGAAAGTGTCTAGTGTGACATCTCCCTTGTTCTTTGCTGAGCCACCCAGCCAGTGCCGACCTTTGAAAATCCTAAGTCACTCTGTTTTCCACTACAGGACTAAACCAGCCTTTTACCTGAAGATATTCCAAACACTCAGTTGATGACTCGTCCCCCAGGAGACCTCCCAGGTAGTTAATCTTTTCACACTTCTCTCATTGATTGCACTTCCATAGGCTGTTCCCTAGGACGCCCTCTCTCAGGACCCCCCCCACATCTTTTTAGCATTCTCCCTGCTTCGATAATATGATCAAGGTCATAGGTAAGAATTCTTGCCATTTTCTTTGTTAGAAACCCTACTTCTCAGTATTCTTACTGTTCCTGCTTTGATCCCTCTGGTTTCAAGCAAAAGGACTTTTGTTCTCTGGTGCTCACCCCTGCCTGGTCTCTGTCATCAGTCAGAGGCCTCCCCATTTTGATAGGCACTGATTTATCACTTGTTCATCTTCATTTCTTTTATTATTATTATTATTAAGAAATTTTTATTATTAAGAAATTTTCTATTCATTTTACATACCAACCACAGATTCCCCCTCTCCTCCCTCCTTCTGCCCCCTAGTCTTCCCCTCCCCCCATTCTCACCTCCTCCAAGGCAAGGTCTCCCA
This sequence comes from Peromyscus attwateri, assembly GCA_902168425.1. Taxonomy (NCBI): domain Eukaryota; kingdom Metazoa; phylum Chordata; class Mammalia; order Rodentia; family Cricetidae; genus Peromyscus; species Peromyscus attwateri. The sequence goes on along the minus strand of CABHPP010001703.1, from coordinate 25,324 downwards.
TGGGGAGTCAGCAGAGCATGGTACATTCAGTTGAGTCAGGTCCAAGCCCCTCCTCCCTGCACCAAGGCTGCTCAAGGTGTCCCACATTAGGCACTGGGCTCCAAAAAGCCGGCTCATACATCAGGGACGGGGAACAGGAGGTTCCAGCTGGAACAGGAACAGAGTGGGAGAGCAAGGAAAGAGATACCATGATAAATGAAGACATCATGGGAATAGGGAGAAACAAGGTGCTAGGGAAGTTCCCAGGAATCCACAAGGATGACCCCACCTTATACTACTGGCAATAGTCGAGAGGGTGCCTGAACTGGCCTCCTCCGGTGATCAGATGGGTGATTACCCTGTCATCATAGAGCCTTCATCCAGTGACTGATGGAAGCAGATGCAGAGATCCACGGCCGGGCACCAGGCCGAGCTCCAGGAGTCCAACTGATGAGAGAGAGGAAGGATACTATGAGCGAGGGACATCGAGATCATGATGGGAAAACGTACAGAGACGGCCAGCCAAACTAGTGGAAACGCATGAACCGTGGACCAATAGCTGAGGAGACTCCATGGTACTTGACTTGGCCCTCTGGATAGGCGAGACAGTTGTTTAGCTTGAACTGTTTAGGGGGCCCCTAGGCAGTGGGATCGGGATGCATCTTCATTTCTTGAAACATCCACTTGGTAACTTCTCACCACAGGGAAATGGCCAGACCTCTCTGACCCTTTCAAGCAGGGCTTTTCCTTGTCACTTGTTGATACTACGGGGTGGATATTTCTGTGCTGCAAGGACCATGTTGCACATAGCAGAATGTTAAGCAGCAACGATGGCCTCTGCTCACCACGTGTTAGTAGCACCCTGGAATTGAGATAACCAGAATGTCTCCAAATGGCATTGCTAATGCCCATCGAGGGGCCATGTCACCCCTGTTGACACCCAGTGCAAACCACGTTGCTCCATCCACTACCACCTTCCCCTCATCCTATCATCATCATCATCATCATCATCATCATCATCATCATCATCAGTTCCCTGTGGTCCTATCACACTCTACATCTCTATGGACTGCTCTGTTCACCCAGTCCTGATGTAGGCACCTGACAAAGCCTCTTATTGAAAAATGCTGTCAGAGTCCTGTACTTTCGAGTGAGTGTGTGGCCAAACTCAGTGAGTGGCCGGTCTCAGTTCCTTAATTGAGACGATGACCTCATCATGTGGTATCCATCTTATGTAGTCTCTTGAGTCACCTCCCGTTTCCTTGACTATCTCCCTTAGATCTGTTCTCTTCGGTACTTTCCATTTGCAGGCCCCCACCCTGTGCAGGCCCTCAGCTCTCTTCCTTTGTCCTGTTCTTCTCCCTGTCCTGTCAATAATCTTTGTAGATTCGTCCTCAGAGATAAGCCCAGGCTCTCATGTCTTTTTGCCTTTGAGTATGTCCAGTTGGTTATCTACATGTCACTTAAACACAGAATAGTTCCACTTATTTTTAAAAAGGTCTTTTCTTTCTGCTTTCACTAACTCCCAGTGATGGGACTCCATGGTTCCCTTATAAACTCTGGTTCTTTAAGCATGTTTTGGCTGGTCATCCTATCAATAAAAAGGTTTATGACATGGTACAACTAACTGATGTGTGAGATTTATTAATAAATAAACAAGAACATTATGTTAGTCAAGGTTCTTTAGAGTCACAGAATTTACAGAATATATATATATATATATATATATATATATATATATATATATATAGTGGTGGTTTGAAAGAAAATGGCCCCCAAAGGGAATGTCATTATTAGGAGGTGTGGCCTTGTTGGAGTAGGTGTGGTCTTGTTGGAGAAAGTGTGTCACCATAGAGGCAGGCTTTGAGGTCTCATATATGCTCATGATACTTCCCAGTGTCTCAGTTCACTTCCTGTTGCCTACAAGATGTAGAACACTTAGCTACTTCTCCAGCACTGTTTCTGCCTGCATGCCGCCATGTCCCACCATGATGATAATGGACTGAACTTCATATCTATAAGTGAGCCGCCCCAATTAAATGTTTCCCTTTATAACAGTTGCCATGGTCATGATGTCTCTTCACAGCAATAGAAACCCTAACTAAGATAGAAGTTGGTACCAAGGACTGGGATATTGCTGTGATAGGCCAGACTATGTTTTTGTTTGGAGTAATATGGACTTTGGTACTTTTGGGTTAGGAAAGCAGTGGAATGGTTTAAGCACTGCTTAATGGGCTATACTAGTAGGAGCATGGAAGACAATGGTGCTGATAATGATTTAAACTATAGGGGGCTGGCTCAAGAGGTTTCAGAGGAGAATTTTATTATATTGACTAGAAATCATTCTTGTGATATTTTGGTGAAAAATGTGGCTGCTTTTTGCCCTTGTCCCAAAAGTTTGCCTGAGGCTAAAGTGAAGAGTTTTGGATTAATTCCCTTGGCAGAGGAAATCTCAAAACAGCCTAGTATAGACTCTGTTGTGTGGTTATTAGTGGTAACTCTAAGGAAGATTTATGATGAAAAGGAACAGGCTGATCAAGGAAAAATGTTTAAGGAGAAAAGGAGTGCCAGAAAGTGTAAGGGAGCTAAGTCCTGTGTTCAAGGAGATAAACAGATTAAGAAATGGAATAAAGGGAGTGGTGACTTCAGGGCAAGATCTCACCCAGCTAAATTGTCAACTTGTGAAAAGGAATTAAAAGCTTGAAGCCAGGTGTGGTGGTGCACGCCTTTAATCCCAGCACTGGGAAGGCAGAGGCTGGTGGATCTCTGAGTTTGAGGCCAGCCTGGTCTACAGAGCAAGTTTAAGGACAGCCAAGTTTAGGCAGTGAAGGTCAGAAAGTTGGTGAAGAGGTAATTGAATGAGGGGACCAAGTTCCAGCCCCAGCAAGCAGCAGAACTTGTCAGCTTTGGCCACGTGGTTCTGGAGTCAAGGACAGAAGAAAGAGGCTATGGAATTTGCCCCTGAGACTAAGGAAAGTCACTGAGGGCAGGCATGTGTCAAGGGTGTCCCTGAATGAAGACCTAGAGAGGCCATTGTGTGAAGCTGTGAAGTTGAAGCCTGGATTGCCTTAGAGACCCCAAGATGTTAGAGATGCCAGAGTCATGGGATACCTGCCAAGGAGAGCTGCTAACAGGGAATGGAACCAGCCCAAGAGAAAGAAGTGTGTTGGCAGTCAACAAATCTGAAAGGAATTGGAGATCTGAAGAGCTTTTTGACAAGACATGGAGGTGCAGAGTTTGGAGTATACCCACCTGGTATTTGGTCTTGCTTTGGTCTAGTATTTCCTCATTATGCTCCCTTCCCTATGTTTTGAAATGGTAATCTATATCCTATGCCATTATATGTTAGAAATATGTAATCTGCTTTTTGATTTTGATTTTATAGGAGATTAGAGTTAAGAGATTGCATGAATCTCAGGAGAGACTTTGAACTTTATACTTTTAAATAAGTTTGAGACTGTTACAGACTATGGGGACTTTGGAAGATAGACTGAGTGCAGTTTTGCATTATGATGTGGTTTCAAGCCTTTGGAAGCCGGGGAGTGTAATGTGGTAGTTTGAAAGAAAATGGCCTCCAAAGGGGTGACACTATTAAGAGGTATGTTGGAGTAGGTGTAGTCTTGTTGGAGAAAGTGTGTCATCATAGAGGCAGGCTTTGAGGTATCATATATGCTCATGATACCTCCCAGTGTCTCAGTTCACTTCCTGTTGCCTGCAAGATGTAGAACACTTAGCTACTTCTCCAGCACTGTGTCTGCCTGCATGCCGCCATGTCCCACCATGATGATAATGGACTGAACTTCATATCTATAAGTGAGCCACCCCAATTAAATGTTTTCCTTTATAACAGTTGCCATGGTCATGATGTCTCTTCACAGCAATAGAAATCTCAACTAGGACAATATAAAGGGAATTTATTGGAATGACTTACAGGCTGCAGTCCAACTACACCCAACAATGGCTAGCTGTGAATGGAAAGTCCAAGAATCTAGTAGTTGTTCAGTTCCACAAGGCTGGGTGTCTCAGCTGGTCTTCTGTATATGCTGGAATCCTGAAGAAGCAGACTCCAATGCCAGTGAAGGAATGGATGTGCTGACAGGGTGAGGGCAAGCAGGTGAAGAAGGAACCTTTCCTTCCTCCATTGTCCTTATATGGCCTTCCAGCATAAGGTGTGGCCCAGATTGAAGGTGTGCCTTCCTGCCTCAAGATCCAGATCACAGGTGTGCCCTCCATTTCTAGATTGTAGTTCACTCCAGATATAGTCAAGTTGACAACCAAGAATAGCCATCACAAACATCATCATAAAACATATAGTAGAAAACTTATAAATGGAATTTTATTAAATTAATGCTTAAAATTTTAAATCAAGCCTAGTAGTGCAGGCCTCTATTCTCAGCTGCTCTGTGGGATGAGGCAGGTGGATGACAAGTTTAAGGCCAACATAGGCAATGAATTATTTTCAAGGTCAATTTAGGCAGCTTAGTGAGACTTTGCCTCAAAATAAAATGTAAAAAAGGTCTGAGATGTTTCTCAATGGTAGAGTACTTCCTTACAGCACACAAGGTCTTGGGTTCAATTCACCAATACTATAAATGAATAAATAAAATAAGCAAGTTAATTTTATATGTCTCTCTCTCTTTTTTTTTTTTTTTTTTTTTTTTTTT
>CABHPP010001703.1:0-20581 GCA_902168425.1 Peromyscus attwateri | reverse complement strand
TGGTTTTTTGAGACAGGGTTTCTCTGTGTAGCTTTGTACCTTTCCTGGAACTCACTTGGTAGCCCAGGCTGGCCTTGAACTCACAGAGATCTGCCTGGCTCTGCCTCCCGAGTGCTGGGATTAAAGGCGTGCGCCACCACTGCCCGGCTGCAAGTTAATTTTAATGTAGAATCCTTTGCTTTAAATGTATGTGATTCTTTCTGTGATCCTTAGGAGCAAACCCAGGCGTTGTGCTTTGTGGGCAGGCCCTCTCTCACTGAGCTACAATCCCCTTTCCTGCTGGCAATCATTTCATACACTTCAGTTCTTAAAAATTCAAACTTAAACTGGACTCCTGGAGCTCGGCCTGGTGCTTGGCTGTAGATCTCTACATCTGCTTTCATCAGATACTGGATGACAGATATGATGACAGTTGGGGTAGTCACCAATCTGATTACCGGTGTAGGCCAGTTCAGGAAACCCCTCCACTGTTGCTAGTAGTCTTAGCCGGGGTCATCCTTGTAGATTCCTGGTAATTTCTCTAGCACTGGGTTTCTCCCTAACCCTGTAATGTCTCCCTCTATCAAGATCAGTTGAAGAGAGGGAAGAGGGAGTAAATGAGCAAGGGGGTGGGGGTGTTAAGATCATGATGGGAAAATCTGCAGAGACAACTGAACTAAGCTCATGGGAACTCATGAACTTTAGACCAACAGCTGTGGAACCTGCGTGGGACCCGACTAGGCCCTCTGCATAAGGGAGACAGTTGTGTAGCTTGGTTTGTTTGAGGGACCCTGGGCAGTGGGATCAGGATCCATCCCTGGTGCCTGAGCTGGCTTTCTGGAGCCCATTACCTATGGTGGGACACCTTGCTCACCTTTGATGCAGGGGGGAGGGGCTTGATCCTGCCTCAACTGAATGTACAGGGCTTTGCTGACTCCCCATGGGAGGCCTTACCCTTTTGGAGGAGGAGATGGGAGAGTAGGTTTCAGGGGCAGGGGGAGGCTGAGGGGGGAGCAGGAGGAGGGTTGAGGGGGGATCTGTGGTTGGTATGTAAAATGAATTTTAAAAATTAAATAAAAAAGAAACCCCAAACTTAATACTTTGTTATAATGTTCACTTTAGATTCTGATTGGATTGTCTTGGTTGAAACAGTTAACCTTAGAGTCAAGTGGAATGAGTGTATTTCTGGCTCTTCTCATAAAATTGTGATGCTCAGGCAGAATGATGGTGGCCAGAGGTCATGGGGCCGAGACAATAGGTTATTATTGCCTAAGGAGTAGAGAGTTTGCATTTGCAAAGATACTTGCCGATAGTGATGGTTGTAGACATTAATGTGCTAATTAATATCTCCCATTTACTTAAAACCAGACAATATGATGCTTTTGTGTATTTTACTACAGTTAAGAATACAATTTACTATAATTAAAGGGTATCAAGTAAAAGTGCTTCATTGAGGACCATCCACCTGCTGAGTATGGAGGCTCACAGTTTTGATACCAGCACCCTGAGAGGCAGAGGCAGGTGGATATTTGAGTTTGAGGCCAGCCTGGTCTACAGAGCGAGTTTCAGGACAGCCAGCATTACACAGAGAAGCCCTGCCTCAAAAGACAAACAACAAAAAGAAAGAAAGAAAGAAAGAAAGAGAGAGAGAGAGAGAGAGAGAGAGAGAGAGAGAGAGAGAGAGGAAGGAAGGAAGGAAGGAAGAAAGAAAGAAAAAATACAAGAAAAGAAAGGAAAAAAAACCAAAGCCACCCACATAATAATCAATAAAAGTTAGTAAATATTACTGTTACTATTATTTAGCTACCAATATCATTACTCATTGTTACCATGGACCTCTTTGTATACAAAAACATCCTAATTTGGCTCAGTTAATGGTCATCTTACCCACTGTGTGCTACATGTTTCCTTATACACAGTAGGTGATCAGAAGATAATTTATCTAAATAAATATTTTCATGACAATGGACTTTGAGCCTTTAAAAAACATATTTCAGCAGTTAGTTGTGTGATTTAGGATTAAATGCTTAATCCATTTTCATTGATACTCAGGGTATACTGTTGCCACTCTTATGTTCATGGTAGAAATGTGTAACTTTGAGAAATCCATGTATCATAGATAGCCATTTACTCTAGATATTATGTTCCTGTGCATTGGCTATCTAAAACATGGTATTTTGTGTCTTAAAAAGTGTTTGAAGCTGTATTAAGTTGAAGTGATTGCCTTGGACAAAGTGTCTTTAAGATTAATTTAAAGGTCTGTGTTATGTACTCCCTGGGGACCCTCAGGCCACTCCAGCCAGAGAAGCAGGTCTTCTCTGCAGGTCTTCACCTCTCCCTCAGGTCTATAGCAGACCACCTGCTGAAACCTCCCTCCACCCCCACTCCCACCCCCAACTTGTGCAGTGGATCACCCAGATCCCCTCCCAAAACTTGCCTTCTTCCACTCATGGCTTTATCTTGTCCCCCAACTCCAACAGTAACAGCCAGGACAGTATGTCTCCACTAGAGCCCAGCAACCCTACCACTCCCCATGGAACTTTCTCTAAAGTTGACTACATACTCAGAACAAAGCAAGTCTCAACAGATAGGAGAAAATTGAAATAACACCCTGCATCCTATCTGATCACCGTGGATTAAAGCTGGATATTAGCAACAACAGAAGCAACAGAGAGCTTACAAATGCATGGAAAGTGGACAGTTCACTACTGTATGAAAAATGGATCAAGAAGGAAATTACGAAAGAAATTAAAGACTTTTCTAGAATTGAATGAAATGAATACACAACATACCTAAACTATGGGAGAGGATGAAGGCTATTCTAAGAGGCAAGTTCATAGCACTAAGTGTCTACATAAAAGAAATTAGAGAGATCTCATACTAGTAACTTAAAAGTATACCTGAAAGCTCTAAAACAAAAAAGAAGAAATCACACCCAAAAGGAGTAGACAGCAAGAAACAATCAAACTCAAGGCTGAAATCAATAAAATAGAAACATACAAACAACAACAAAACACAAAGAATCAAAGGAACATATGTCCATCCTACCAAAAACAATCTATAGATTCAATGTAATATCCACCAACGTTCCAACAGGTCTTGAAAGAATAATTTTCAGCTTCATATGGAAACAAACAACCCAGGATAGGTAAAAACAACCATGAATAATAAAAGGACTGCAGGAGGTAGCACCATCCCAGACTTTTAAGTTATACTACAGAGCTATAGTAATAAAAATAGCATTCTATTGGCACAAAAATAGACACGTTGATCAATAGGATCAAATTGAAGACCTAGACATAAACTTATACATCTATGAACATCTGATTTTTGATAAAGAAGCCAGGAATAAACACTGGAATAAAGAGCATCTTCAGCAAATGGTGCTGGTCAAACTGGATGTCTGCATGTGGAAAAATGCAAATAGATCCATACTTATCACACTGCATTAAACTCAAGTTCAAATGGATCTAGGACCTCAACATAAGGCTAGATACCCTGAATTTGTTAAAAGAAAAAATTGGGAATAAACTTGAACTCATTGGCACAGGAAAGGACTTTCTGAAGAGAACACTGTTAGCACAGGCACGAAGATCAACAATTGATAAATATTTGAGACCTCATGAAACTGAAAAGCTTCTGTAAGACAAAGACACCATCACTTGGACAAAGCAGCAGCCTACAGAATGGGAAAAGATTTTTACCAAGTCCACATCCAGTAGAGGGCCAATATCCAAAATATATAAAGAACCCAAAAACTAGATATTAAGAAAACATATGACCCACTTAAAAAATGGGGTACAGATCTAAACAGAGAATTTTCAAAAGAATAAAGTCAGAAGTCTGAGAAACAAAGAAATTTTCAACATCCTTAGCCATCAAAGACATGTAAATAAAAACTACTTTGCAATTTCATATTGCACTGGTCAAAATGACTAAGAATAATAGAACAAGCAACAGCTCATGATAGTGAGGATGTGGAGTAAGGGGAACACTCCTCTATTGCTAGTAGGAATGTAAACTTGTGTAGCCACTATGGAAATCAGTGTGACAGTTCCTTAGGAAGATGGAAATCAATCTACCTCAAGATACAGCTATAGCAATCTAGGATGTATACCCAAAGGACACTTCTCAACTTTGCTGTTTTATTCATGCTCACCAGAAAATTGGAAATAGTCTAGATGTTCCTCAGCAGAACTGATAAAGAAAATGTGGTACATTTACATTGATGGATCATTACTCAAAAAATGAAATTATGAAATTCACATGTAAATGGATGGAACTAGAAAAAAATCATCCAGAATGAGTGTGCAGGCTGGTCTTATGTCAACTTGACACACAAGCTAGAGTTATCTGAAAGGAGGGAACTTCAGCTGAGAAAATGCTGCCACAAAATCCAGCTGTAGGGCATTTTCTTAATTAGTGATTGATGGGGGAGGGCCCAGCCCATTGTGGGTGGTGCCATCCCTAGGTTGGTGGTTCTGGGTTCTATAAGAAAGCAGAGTGAGCCAGGCGGTGGTGGCGAATGCCTTTATTCCCAGTACTCGGGAGGCAGAGCCAGGCAGATCTCTGTGAGTTCAAGGCTAGCCTGTACTACCAAGTGAATTCCAGGAAAGGCGCAAAGCTACACAGAGAAACTCTGTCTCGAAAAACCAAAAAAAAAAAAAGAAAGAAAGAAAGAAAGCAGGCTGAGCAAAGTCATGGGAAGCAAGCCAGGAAGTAGCGCCCTGTCATGGCCTCTGCATCAGCTCCTGCCTTCAGGTTCCTGTTCTGAGTGAATTCCGGCCCTCACTGCTTTTGAGGATGAACTATTCTGTGGAACTGTGAGAGAAATAAAGCCTTTCCTCCCCAAATTGCTTTTGGTCATGGTGTTTTGTCACAGTAATAATAACCCTAACTAAGACAACCCCATGTTCTAGCATCTTTGGTACAGGAAGGCACCCGGCATGCTACCAAAGGAGAAATGTAAACCAAGCCAGCCACAAACCTATCATCTTCCTGCCTTCAAGATATGATAGGTCAGTGATGGTGCAAAGTGTGTGGGAGTAACCAACCAATATCTGATTTGAGATGGACCATGATGCTGCTTGGTAACCAAGAACCAGACACAATAGCCCAGGGACCTATGGGGACAAAAACAGAGACACCCAGAGTAAGACAGTGTGCAGAGAATAAGGTATCTTGGAACACTCAGCTCTAAATGGAATGTCTCCATCAAATCTCTCCCTTCAGGGCACAGGGAACCCTAAAGAAGAGGAGGCAGAAAGAGTGGGATGGAGGACTCCAAGGAAACGAGGCCCTCTAAATCAACATGACTGATACACCTACGAACCCACAAAGACTCAGGTAGCATGCACAGGGCCTACAAGGGTCTGCACCAGATGGAGTCCTAGAGCTAAAGGGAGAAGCGGACACATGCCCCATCCTTAACCCAGCAGCTATTTCCAATAGATGACCACTTGCAAATGAAAATGTAGTTTCCTCCAATGGGTGCCTCCATGGGGAAACAAACTACTCTTAAGGACAGACTGCGTGCCCAGCAGTCGATGGCTAACAGAAAATGAACTCAAAGGCATCTTTGGAGAGCTTTGTCTCACAGTGTCATGCCAGGCCTTTTCCTTTAAAAAAAAATTAAATTTCATCTTATTTTTCATTTTTATCTTATTGAATATTTTTTATCTCTCTTTTTACCCTACAGGTCCTTTCTGTATATTATGACTTCCAGTTCAGTGTTTTTATGGAAGTCCTGGGTGTGCGAATGGGTGGGTCTCAGTCTCTTGGGCTTCCCTTGGGCTCCTCTCCTCCGGTTTTGTTTTGTCCAATTCTGATGTTTTTGTTCGCTCTTATTATATTATATTTATTATCCTTCCTATTTATTTTCTTTTCTTTCAAGATAGGGCTACTCTTTTTAGTCCTGGCTGTCCTGGAACTCACTTTGTAGACCAGGCTGGCCTTGAACCCAGAGATCCCCCTGCCTCTGCCTCCTGAGTGCTGGGATTAAAGGCGTGCACCACCACCACCTGGCCACCTGTTTGTTTGCTAATGAGAGACAGAAAGGACGGATCCAGATGGGAGGGGAGGTGGAGAGGAACTGGGAGGAGTAAATGGAGGGGAGACCATAATCTGGATATATATGTGAGAAAAAAAATCTATTTTCAATGAAAGGAAAAAATGTTTATGTTTTCTAGTGAGTTCAACGTGGAAAATATGTCCTCAGAAACTGAAAAGGGACTGCTTGGTGTCAAGTCCCCCAGATCAACTTCCACCTTTTTTTTTTTTTTTTTTTTTTAACTTCACTGGCTCCCACTGACAGTTACTGTGCGGTTGTCTAGCTCAGCAGCCTCCATTCCAGCAAAATGTGATCACAATTCCCACATCTTACTTGGCTCTAGGTCGCCTCCTCCCATTTCTCTCCTTTCCCTGTGAATCAGCAGATGCGCATGACGTCATCTTTGGATTTGGCAGTCTCCATGGTGCTAAGTGTCGAGCGCCCTCCAGAAGTCAAGCGTGGCGAGCCTGCGTCTGCAGTTTATGCTTATTGTGAACGTTTTCAGCGAGTAAAGGATTTTGGAATCATGGCATTTTGGTTTAATCAAAACAAAAACAGGTCTGGGGAGACGGCCCAGTGGGTAAAGCGTTAGCCACACAAGCGGGAAGACTTGAGTTTGGATGTCCAGCAGCCATGAAAAGCCAGATGGAGTTCAGTGAGTCTACAATCCCAGCTCGAACCCCAGAAGTGCTTGAAGCTTCTAGGCCAGTGTGCCTGGTACACACAGGTACAACAGCAAACGATTGTGCCTCAAACAAGATGGAAGGTGACAGCAAACACCCTAGGTTGTCCTCTGTCCACCACATGCTTTCTACGGTATGCACACACCCACCTCGTACACACAAACAAGTGTGCATGAGCACACGTGTGTGCACACACGTGTACACACACACACACACACACACACACACACACCACAATTTGGTGTCCATTACAACCTGCAACCAAATCAAGTGGAGCAGTGAATTTGTACGATCAGGCATTGAGTGTCAAAGTCCTATTCGAATGAAGTGTGGAGAGAATACCGATGCTCTAGGTTTCTGTCAGTGTCAGGGTAGGTGAGCTCACTTAACCATCTAGAACCCATTATAACCTGTGTGTGTGTGTGTGTGTGTGTGTGTGTGTGTGTGTGTGTGTGCGCGCACCCATGTGCAAGCGTGCATGTATGTGTGTATGTTTGTATGTATACACATTCTAACCTGTGTGTGTATATGTATGTATGTATACACACACACACACACACACACACACACATATAATCTACAGTTAAGACTTGCTTTACAAGGCATCCATGAAACAAGAGATGCAACATGTGCAAATAAACCTTAGAGTCATACCCACAGATTAGTGCGGCTCCCAATCATAGAGAAGCTGCTCTCTGCAGTGGTGGCCAGTGGTTAATGCAGAAACATCACAGGTGTTTGAAGTGCTGAAACCAAGTGACCGTTGAGCACTCAGCCTTAAATGGAACATCTGCATTATCCCTCCCCCCTGAGGCTCAGGAACATTGTAGAAGGGGGCAGAATGGGTGTGAGAGCCAGAGGATGGGGAGGAGAGCTGTGAGTGGCTGACCTCTGGACTTAGGTGTTCATATAATTTTATCATTTTAAGATGGATGAGGTGTACGGTATCTGTAGTTGGTTTATAGGAGACGTCTCTGCTTCCTCAGAGGGTGGTTTTCCCTAGTTGAGGATGAGCATTCTTTAAAGCTTTTAGAAGGTGTCTGTGTTCCCTTCTCATTTTGCTTCTGCCTAGCTTGGGAGTAGGGAAGACTCATTCACCTTCAAAGAAGGCAGGCCAGCCTTGAGTTCCTCAGGGTCTGCAGAGCGGAATAGCCTACGAATCACATTTCTCTCGAGCTTAATCCCACCACTTACTCGGCATTTCCATCTGGAGGTCTCAGAGGCATCTTTAACTTTTTAGCTCTCTGCTCAGAAGCGATCTTTTGATCCTGTACTAGTCAGCTATACCAGTGCGTCCTGCTGTTCCTGCCTTTGCCCGCAGCCCCGGCAGTCAATCAGCTGTTCCGAGGAACCGGGGGCCATCTTTGATGCTCACTCCCTCTCTGCACTGCCCACGTGGACCGGCTCTCTCTGTTCAACTCAGAGCATATCCCAGACTCCTCCTCCTGGTCTCACTGCCTCAGCCTCCCCGTGTCTTGTTCTCTGTTCGTACTTTTCAGAGCACAAACCTCATCCCATCTCTGCCTTGACCAAAGTCACTCACTGCCTTCGCTGCACTTAGACAACATAAAATAACTTCAGGTCTCCAAATGATCGCTTGTGTGCCCACCCCTCACACTGCACAGACCCACCCCACCTGTCCTTCTGCCCTGCCGTAAGTGCTGCTTCCAGAGAAGCCTCACGCTTCCACTCAGTGCGGTCAAGTCCCTTTGTTTCTTTCTCATCAGACTGTTTTCCTTCTCCGTCTGACCCTTAATCATTGCAGAGACATTTAGTTTTTAGACCTGTCTTTCCCATCAGACTGTAAGTCGACATGTTCAAGGTCAAGTCTGTTTTGTTTAACACCATATCCCCGGTTCCTAGGATTGTGAATGGCACGTATTAGGAGCCTAATATGTTTTCATGAATGAATAAGTGAGTGTCTCTTTGTAAAGAGCCTAAAAATACCACATCTGACATTCCCCCTTGACTCTTAAAGGAGGTAGTAGGTGGCTTTCCTGACAAGAAAGCTGGAATAGATGGGGCTGCCCCCAGAGGCGTTTCTAGGTTCATGTGATTCTGAATAGCCTGGTGTTTGCCATTCAGAAGGATCCACCCCACTTCCTCTTATTTCATGATTTCTGACACTTGGTTAACGGTTTAATTTTAAATCACTACTGAAGCTTGCCTCTGATGGAAAAAAAGAACTTATGGGGGCTGTTTAAAATGTATGAGTCTTCCTGCACCACACAGAATAGCAGAAATACTTTTGCTGCTTTGGTAATAAGATAGTCCTCCATACACGTTACCCCCAACGGTGTTGTACCACCACTGTAATGGGGTGGATGATTTTGACGGAATGGGCAGTGGGGCTGTAACAGTCACGTTAAGATGTGTTGAGTTTCCAGGGTTTCCTGTGTTCTGGGGTAACAGTGCACAGTGGGTTTGATTGCAGAGACCCCTTAGGCGATCTCCCACTGCTGGAGCGTTTCCAAGGCCCCCCGAGCAGTTTGGGGAGCAAAGCGTTGACCTCCTCATTCAGCATGGGTGTACTACTTCATTTTTTCTAGATGCCTTTTCTAGACTTAGTGTATGAAGATCCTTGGAACATGATTTCTTATGTTTTTTTTTTTCTTCTTAATGAAAAAGAAAAAACAACAGAAAACTTCATTGCTGTAGTTTGGATCTGGCAGTGCGTGAAAGCCCATCATATTACTGACTTTGTCCTTGATATGACATGTGAGGGAGGTGGTGGAACCTTCATTAGATGAGTCCTAGTGGACTGCAGTCAGGTCACGGGGAGTGTACCTTTGAAGGGGTGCTGGAATCTCAACTTCTTCTTGTCTTTCCTCCGCATCTCAGCTGCTATGAGGGGAACACACCTTTTCTACACACTTCCCATGTACTGTATCAGTCCCAAAGCAATAGGATTAAATAACCTTGGCCCTGGACCTTGGAGCCAAAACAAAGTTTTCATCTGTATGAGTTGATTCTCTCCAGTATTTTGTCACAGAAGGGGGAAGCTAACACACATGGCGCTTGCCTATAATTCTGTTTTAATTTGACGATGGTGTTGCCTGGTGTATGTATTTGAACTCTGTTGCTTGTTATGATGCTTCTCAGGCTGGGAGCCTATCCTCGGCGATGCATGCTGTTTGTTGTGGTGTAAGTCAGGAAGAATCGTGGAGAGGAGAATGATGCTTTCTCTAAGTCAGTGTGCATTAGACGTCATGGTGCAAAACTGCTCTTGCCCCCCGCGTGCTATGTGTGTGCTGTGCATTTGTTCACAGATTGAAACCAATGCTACCTTCTGCAGGAAATGAGTTCTCTCTACCTGTAATCATTAGACACTAATGTCGTAATGTATGCTCGGGGATGGCCTGTCTTCAGTCTCTATCCACACACTGGGATCTGATCCTCACATCTCTCTGGAGCTACAGAAGACTGGGCATCACCCTGAGTACAACTCTTCCCACAGCACCTGTTCCTATCTTTTGATCTCTACCCCCTCGATTGTTTTTGTAGATGATGTCCTAGTTCTCCACAATGACTGCTAAGGTCTCGTTCCGCCCCCACGCCCCATGGTGTCATGTCACTGTCATCTTTAAAAAATGCAGATCTCAGTTTTTAAACCCCTGTTCAAAACCTTCCAGTGACTTCCAGCTATCCCGGGAGCAGAACTGAAGTCCCTGCCCTGCCGTGGGAGGCTGCTGCTGTCTCCCAGGCCACTTCTCAATCCTTTGATCAACTGGGCTACACATCACCTCCCCCAGTCTCCTCCATCTCCCTGTCTGAAATGCCTCCCAGTTCCTGCCTTTCCCCGAGCAAGGCCTATTCCTCCTGCTGCTTTCGCTTTAAATACCATTTCCACAGAACAAGGCAGGAAATACTAAGGGAGATGTTGTAGAATTCAGGAAACTACAGAACAGCTGTTAAGAGAATAATCCAGTTTGCTAGCTTTCTCAGACATTACAATATGAATCCACATTCCTTTTTTTTATTCTCACGAACTGTTGATCTTCAACAGCACCGGGCAAAGCTAACAGTCTAACAGCCATCAGTGGGTTTGTTTATCAACTGATGTCGGCTCCCTTCCCTGGCCCTGCAGCCTGTATGTGCTTTCAAAAGTCTGGGGCATGTCTGTCATGTTCACTGTCGCATCGACTTCTAACTCTGAGCTCATGGTAGCCATTTATCCAGCACTTGAAGAGGAAAGGAGTGACGCCTGAATGTGCTGAGATCTGGTTGATGCTGGCTGAGGTGTGTCAAGGCCTTGTGGTGTGGGGTATACCTTTAGCCCAGTGGAGGAGGGGTGGGCTCAGGAAGCAGATGATGCAGGCTTCAGGAATAAGAACCAAAGGACGGTGGAAGAGCTGGCCCTCTGCTCTGTACCAGTTGGAGAGCCTCTGTGATCCCCAATTGAAAGGTTGAATCAGATTGAGATCCTGAAGTTTCTGTTTGGTAAGCCCTCTACTACGTTAGTATTGTAGAGTCAGACTTGGCAACAGTTGCCATAGCATTTTTTTCTTTTCTGCTTTTCTCAACAGGAGGATTATCTATTTAATTTTCTGTGGTATAAAATGTCTTTAACTCTAAGTATGCCATGTTGGTCTGTCAGCCCTTTCCATGGGTGCAGAAATGGACTTTTCAGGGGCGCTTTGTGCCAGCTTCCTGTAGGGCAGATGCATTCACCAAGAGCCCCTCCAAAACCACAGTCGGCCACCCTGGCTGTCTGCTCTTTCCTCCAGAGCCCCCGTGGCTGGGGATATTTCCAAGCATGCTGTAGTTTCCGTTTGAAGGCAGTTGCTCTTTTTAATCACACACTGTTTCTGTCTACAGAGGGAAGTCACTGAAGAGCGTATGTTGATTTGAATCTGAATGCTTGCAATGGTCACAGTCCCCTGCAGGCAGTGGCACTAACTGGAGACCATTTCCTTACTGGCGCTGAGCTGTGCGGTCTTCAGACTACACATAACGGTGTCAGAAGCCATCCTGTGTGCTGTGTGCTTGTCACTGGGGAATTCGGCCAAATGCTGGACTCTAAGCAGAAAGCGATGCCATTTGCGTATTTCCATGCGTGTGTGTTTGCACTTCGGAGTCTAAAAATATGTAAGAGCAAAGGGCATTGTTCCTCTCCAGCTCCACTTGCCTGTCTGAAGCACTGCACTTAAAATGGCCTCTGAGCACAGTTCACCTGAGCTGAGCTGCTCTTTCTTGGTTGAAACCCACCATTCACTTTCCTACATCGTTGCCAAAAAGATGCAAAGCTTTGAATGTTGTCACTTCATACCTCTCTCTCTCTCTCTCTCTCTCTCTCTCTCTCTCTCTCTATATATATATATATATATATATATATATATATATATGCTATTGTTAGTACTTTGCAGCAGGGCTAGGTTGTAAAAGCCTGTGGGCTCATGGGCCATGCTTCCTGTTATCCGCTCTCCAGCTCCACCATGACAGTGCCAAAGCAACCACAGATGATGCTAAAGACCCAAGCATTCTGTATTCTTGTAAACTTTGATTATGAAAGAAGGGCAAGGCTGTATTTGGCCAATGGGCTGTGGTGATACCATAATCAGCAGAGTGGCTCCAACCACAACACAGAAAGATAGACAATGATAAGGGTGAAAACGCCCGAGAAGCTTTTCTTCTCATATGGTCAGGAGGCCACAGTTGGGTTTCCAGGAGGATCTAGGTAGGCTGTGTAAACAAGTTTAAGTGCGTGAGATCCTGTCTGTGTGACAGGTAACGAGATGGGGTGACTTGAGGCCCCCTGAATAGAAGCAAATGTTAGAGAAACAGACAAATCCCACCTCCTTATCTTCAGTGCACATCCTGGCCTCTGCCTTTGGTTAGCGTGAATGCGTGCTGTTCCTCAGTTCCTGGCACAAGCCATCTTAGAACGATGAGTCTTTGCTTCTATGACAAGACCTTTGGGGATCCTGGCTGTGCTGTGGTCAGGGGGAAGGGTACTGGCTTCTTTGCAGTTCCTGAATGATTTTCACGGACCGGCCTAGACAGAATCTATGCAAAATGAGAGATGTCAGACTATCTTATTCAAGTAAAAGTTGTCACCATTGGTGAGCTGTGACAAGTTAGTTTCAGGAATGACTGTGGGAGGAAAAATGGGTGACAAATTGAGTTGGTAATCATTTTATTTGGCAAGGATTCCTGAAAGGTGAATTTCAGATTTGGATGGTGGAGTCTGATATGGGTAAAGGCTTTTTGATCAGTGGTTTAGTAACAGAAGGGCATAGCACTTTGCATTGTGCAGCAGGGGAAATGGAAGTGACTCCAGTAATACCGTCAAGTTCATCCTTATCCTTTGCATACCATTCATGCTATAGATTCTGAGAGGATACACTCAGAGGTAACAAAACACCATGTGTTCTTCCCATGGCTCTTGGTCTTATCTGTTACCTAGTGGAAATAGAGCTTAAAGTTGGCGGTTTTAACAAATAAAAATACAAGCTGTCAAATAAAATTTGAATTTCAGACACTTGAGTCATTTTTAGTATACAGTCAAGATTATCCAGATAGCTCATATTTTATTTGTTAATTTTTTTTTTAAGATGGAGTCTTATTCTGTGTGAAGCCCTGAAACTCAATATGTAGACCAGGCTAGCCTTGAATTCAAAGAGATCCCCAGGCCTCTGCCTCCTGAGTGCTTACTTTTGCACTTTTGACTACCAAGAACAGGTCACTGTTGGAAAACATGCACACTTTGTAGTTCGACAGTGTGGATTGAAGGTCCATTATATTCTTGATATAAAAACGTGACACATCTTTCCTTGTCGACCTGTTTGGTCTGATGCTGACTGGACATGTCAGATTACCGTTCATCTTTCTCCTAGTCCTAGCAATGACTCTCCAGACTGAGGATGCAGCTCTGTGGTAGAGTGCTTGCCTAGTGTTTATGAAGCCAGGGGTCTGATTCCCAGAGCCCCCACCTCCCACCCCAAAATGCTGCATCTATTTCAAAGCTCTGTTATTGGTTACATAAACAGATAAGATTAGTATATGTTCATCTTTAGGAAATTATCTATTAATATTTTATGTATTGAAATCTACTTAGAATTGTCTACCACATAATATCTTTATCTTTAAAGCCCTTCTCTTGTGAAAATCACCTAGTTGGATTTTGACTTTGCTTTATAATACCTTTCTTTTGAGAAGGAACAGGGTCTTCTCATGTAGCCTAGGTTGGCCTTGAACTCAGAATCTGAATGTTTGAGCTTCCCAAGTGCAGGGAGTACAAGCATGTGCCACCATGCCCGACTTCACTTGTTAATTTTATTGGAGGTGTACAAAAAAAAATAGAGGAAAACTAGTTACTAGTGGCTAGAACACACTAGTTTTCTAAATCCTAGTACCCCCTGAGGAAGCTTGAAAAACACCAGGGTGGTACCAGTGCTTCTATATTGTGTTCCCAAGTGACGATGGAGAGATTTAGGGTTGTTTTATAATGTTCAATCATTGTTCAGTTTTGCTGGAGCAAAATTTCTCAAGGAGATAGTCTTCTGCCATCAGCACTATCACCCCACCCCCACCCCCAAGAGATTTACTTGAGATTTGGTACAGTTGCCTACCTCAGAGGTTATCTTCAATTCCTACCAGTACCTCAGCCCCTCACCTTGATTTCCTTCATAACATAATGTGTCATTAGGTTCTAGATTTAAAAGAATGTTGGGAACAAACTTTGTGAAGAGAAGCTGTTGTGGAATATTTGTTTACACTGTGAAGGTGTGTCTCTGCCTAAGGTGCCTTCTGATTGGTTTAATAAAGAGCTAAACAATAGCTAGGCAGGAGAGAATAGGCGGGACTTCTGGGCAGAGAGAGAGAAACCAGGAGGAGGAATCCTGGAGCCCGATTTCGCCAGCTGACTTGGAGCAGGTGGGATGTGCCACACTAAGAAGAGGTAACCGAGCCATGTGGCAGAACATAGGTTAAGGACAATATGGGTTAATTACATTAAGAGCTAATTGGGGAAAAGCCTAAGCTAAGGCCAAGCTTTCATAATTAATAATAAGTCTCCAGGTCATTATTTGCAGGCTGGCGGTCCAGAGATGGTCCGACCAAAAAGCTTGCTACAAAAAGCGATTTGGGGAGGGAAGTAATAGAGAAATGACTATTCTAAACCTTGCAGAATTTCCATCCAGCTGTGCTCACTCGGGTGTCTTCTCGGTGCCTGCCTTCACTGTTTCTGAATGGGAGTGCTTTAGGGTTGAAAGGGCCATGGAATCCTTTCAAGTCTTACAGCTCATTTCATTCAAGGTTTGACCTGCGATATTTGTGATGTTTGTGCTCCAGGAGGGGACAGCTGAGGGCCTGGGATAAACAGTTCAGAAGCTTTGCTGCGTCACTCATCTCCTGACTTGGGAGATAACACAGACCATCATAGTATGTTCCATGGGCTGACAGAAACACATTCCTCTTTGAGGGCATGAAGGCTCCACAGCCCTGTGATGAGTTGGAAGGACAGAGCAAAGAGAAAACAGCACACACAGCCAAGGAAAAGCCTTCCATGGCTGGGGCATGTGAGAAGGTGGGGAAATAGGACTTCGAATGTGACTTTCTGGTTTTGTGGGGTGGGAAGGCCAGGACTGTTATTGGGTGATAGCTGGAGTCAGGACTTTGGCTGGCAGCCTTGGTATGTCTTCAGTTGCACAGGCCTTTTGCTGTGGGACTGTGTAATATCTTCAGTCACAACAAAGGAGCAAGAGGTGGGCACTTTCAAGCGTCTTTTTGTTTAGTAACTTGACAACGAGCAGCTCAGATGGTCTTCCTTGGGCAAATCCTGAAAGCCGGCAGTTGGTAGGTTGAGCCTGGATGTCTGAGAGAAGTCACGTGGAAAAGCACCCGTGGGACATCTGGGGCAGAATAAGAAGGAGCAGTTCATAAGGTCATTTCCTAACAGAGCTGGAAGACCAGGACAGAGTTGTGGTACAAAGATCACGCTCCCCCAGACCGGATCCAGAGAACTGAACACTGCAAGCAGGATCTTGGGACCGCTATTGTTTGAAGAAGACAATTCGAAAGAGTTGAGCAAGTGTGTGTGTGTGTGTGTGTGTGAGGGGGAGGGGGGGGGGGGGGAGGGAGAGGCGGACAGACAGAGAAAAATTTTGAGCTAGAAGGTCCATGTTTGAAATATTAACCTTGAACGCTTATTCAGTTTAAAACTGAAGCCAATGATAGCATACCAGTCAGTCCTGCCGGTTCCCCATTCCATTTTGTGATGTTTGCACCTGATTAAAGTTAGCCTAACAAACAAGTTTCTAAAAAGTGAAATAGAGGATGGGCCGTGTATTTACTTTTAGCTGGGTTTCCTTGAGTTTAATTTGTGCGTGCCTTGATATTGGAGCCAAATATCTAGCTCTCAATTCCATGTCTAATGGAGTCCTGCTAAGGATTTAATATGTCTTATCCCTAACGCAATTTTTAAATATAGAACATGAACATTATTTTGGCTAGCCAAGCTTTTGTGGGTTTTATGAAAGCCGATTCTTAATTATGAGCTGCAGTTTATCCAGCTGACTTAAAATCCTAAACCAGCTTTCTTCTGGAATCTGCTTCTTGGCATCTTCTCCTGCTTGCCAGTTGGTTGTATGTGTGAAGATTATGAACTCGAGTGAAAACATACATTCTTGCATTATTAGGAAATTGTGGTACAAGTAACTGCTCCCACGAACTGGAAGATGAATCACACAGTAGATTTCGTAAAGGACTATAATAAATACCATTGATGTCATTCTCGCTTCTGATATGTGGGTTCTATCACTGTGTTTTCAAGCAGGAAAAACTGAAAAGTCAACAGATGGACACTGTGTATGTCTGGAAAAAAATTCAAAAATATCAAACATAGACTATGATCCAATACAAATCTTCACTGGTATGAATTTGCTGTATTTGTATATTGCTTTATAGTTTCGAACTTATTTTTATATCCATTGAGTTACACGATACCTAGTTAACAATCTGGGATTGTTTAGAGTGAGATATGCCAGGAATCGTTATCTCTGATTTCTAAGTAAATGAAATGAGTTCAGAAAGGTTACATTTTTTGCCTAAGGAACCAATAACTATTAAGGGATAGAGAGAGGACTAAGCCTGGGGCGTTTTGTTTGTTGGTGGTACTGGGGACCAAGTTTAAGATTGCGCATGCTAGGCAAGTGCTCTGCCACTGGGCTCCATTTCCAACTCTTTAAAATTTGAAGAAGCCCTTTGATGATAGAAAATTTCAAAACAGAATGGTACAGTCAAATGGGCTACCTGTCAGTTAGCTGCAGCGTTTAGCTATCCTTGTATCATCTGCATGTTTACCAACTCTCACTCCACTTGATGGCAGTTTTAAAAATGGACTTTTAAAAGTGGTTTCATAATGAAGCACACTACTCTTGGCTGGGTGTGTTTTGCACACGGGTATCTCCATGCAGCTTACACCCTATCATGTGAGTTGTCTCCAATGAGTCTCTCGAGGCCTTTCGACCTCATCGCTGCCTCTGTAAGTGGCGTCTCGATTTTTGTCCCATCAGAGACAAACTGCTCGCTCGTGACCTCCGTGTGAATGTTGTCTGCTGTTTTGTTCCCAGCTTCTTTCAGTCAGTGCCACATCTCTGAAGCTTCAGCCTTTTGACCCAAGATCAGTGGTGTTTGAATGTAGTACTCCATCTGTCCTCATCTCATAGCGTCAGAAAGACGGTTTCCTGAATGGCAAGAAAGCAGGCTCAGCCCATCATTGCCTGGGTGCCCTTGGAGAGATTGGCCATTCTCTTTGTGGAAGCTCCATCGGCCTGTGCAGTGACTATTGATTCTGTCTGAAAGGTAGATTCCACACCATGACATAATTTGCCTGAAGGTAGGTGAGGCGTGGATTATAAAAGAGACATCACCACCCTTGTCCTTGTTGGTTGCCCCTAAGGTTCCTGCCTGTGTGTTTGAGAGTTGTCTTGTTCAAGTTCCTTTGGCGAGGGTACCGATATTTTAAGGTCAAGCACTGAAAATTATAAGATCCCGAAAGCCATTTACCTGTCTCCTAATTCTTAATGGTATTACTTAATAGCTTAGTTTGCTAATTAGGTAGAAGAGAAATGATCAAAATAGTGGTTAAAGTACTGTATCCTGACTTTGTGTTTAATTTAATTTTGTTTAATTTAAAAGAAATCAGTGAGGATTCAACAGTAGAATTAGATCTGATGTGTTATTCTTCTGTAGGAAATTTTCTTTGAATTCTTCAAGTCAGTTATCTCAATTTTAGTTGGAAAAGGGTAGAATTGCCCTTACATTTAGCTTCCAGGGAAGAAATAGCCAAGAGCATATTCTGGAAATACTCATGGGCAGAGCAGTGAAGCCAGGGATGAACTTGTTTATGGACGCCACTGGCTGCTTTGGCAGAGAGCAGTTTTCTTCTTTCCCAAAGGAAGCTCTTGCATCAATACTGATGAGTTTCTCTAACAGGAAAGTGTACAGAAGAGCTCAAGGGGTGAAACTAACTCTTTACATTATTCTCTTTTCTGCTTGCATTAAGTTTGAGTCGGTACTGGCCGATTTGTTTCCCCAAATGAAATCGTTGAGACTGCAAATATTCTGGGAACGTCAGTTGCTTCCTGCCCGCGAGCGATCGATGATCTATGCCCCGATCCCTTTTGTTGGTTAGGAGTTGCAAAATGGAGAACTTTTTAATTGGAGCGTTCTTCTCCTGTCTGGGGCTAGAATGCTTCTATAAGCAGTAACCACTTTGCACAATGGCCTCAGTTACCTCGGGATATGGTGTGTAACAAAAAAAAAAAAAAAAGCCAGATAAATACTTTTCAAAATGAGTTGTTTGGCTGGCCTCCTCTTAAGATGACCTGTTATATTTTTTTTAGATCATAAACTTATGGATTTACATATGCTTGAAGTGTTTTAATCCATCTAAGTCTTTTTAGTTTTTTGAGACAGGGTTTCTCTGTGTAACAGCCCCTGGCTGTCCTAGAACTCCCTCTGTAGACCAGGCTGAATTCAGAATGATCCACCTGCCCCTGTCTCCCAACCAAGTGCTAGGATTAAAGGGGTGCGCCACCACCGCCTGGTTCAAGTCATTCTTTCTGATGATTAAATTGTTGTAATGTTAGAGAAGCGTCTACTAGTCAGTGTGTATGTGTGTATGTGTGTATGTGTGTATGTTGTTTGTGGCACAGATGCATCTGTCTATCATCTTCCCATCTACCTTTCTGTCCAGTGTCTTGCTTATCTCATGTCCGTATTCCCAGCACTAAGAGTCTTTGACAGACAGTTGTTCTAATTTCACTGTACCTTTGTCCTCAGATCTGGAACTGGCCACTTATTCAAGGTGTTCTGATGGAGCTGGTGGAACTGGTATTTCAAACAGGGCTGTGAAATGCTAGGCATGAGGTGCAGTGATCACACTTTTTCTACTTCTTTTCAGAGAATAAAATTAGAAAATGTTACCTTGAAGCAAACTGTTTACCAGCACATACTGATGCCCTCGATTCAAATGGAAGACTATAAGGATTTTTAAAATTTTAAACTGACCTGCTTTCTGTAGATGTAACCGACCGCCTTATTAAATAAGAAACACAGAGCCAATGTAAAGGTGAAAGCCCAAGAGGTCAGAGCCAGAAGCTTACCCGTTCTCCGCCAGCTAGCTTCTCCCGCCAAGAGAGCTCTCCGAAAAGGGAGTTACTTCCTGTGCGTCTGATTTATAAAGAGTTCTGGTTCTTCCTACTCATTGGTTATAAACTAACTACGTGGCTGTCTCGTCACAGTCTCTCTGTCCAGACCTCCCGAGTCTTCTATGGTTGGTATTGAGATCAAGGGCGTGTGCCTCCAATGCTAGCTGTATCCTTGAACACACAGAGATCCACCTAGCTCTGCTTACCAAGTGCTGGGATTAAAGGCGTGCACCACCACCGCCCTGGCTTTCACTATGGCTTGCTAATAGCTCTGACCCCTAAGCAACTTTATTTATTAACATACAAATAAAATCACATTTCAGTACAAATAGAATACCACTATATTTCCCCTTTCTAATTTAATAAAAAGAAAAAAAGAAAGTTGTAACTAATATAAGAAAAACTATATACAAAAGTACAATAACTATATACAATATATACAAGTGATGAAAACCTAAACAATGTCTAGTCCATTTGTATTTGACAAATTCAGAGAAAATAATTCCATTGCTTATCCTATTTTGGTAAGTTCAAAATATACCTAATTCCTTTCTATCCTAACTAATCTTCAACTATAATTAATTAATCTTCAGCTGTGACTAATTAAACTTCGACTATAACTAACTAATCTTCAACTCTCTCAGAGACCCAAGAAGGAAATAATATTACCTAACAAAAATAAAAACAGGAAGTGCATGTAAGCAGCTTCCAAAAAAATTGTGAGTTGACAGAAACAGCCAGCCGCCTGGACAGTCACCTGAGGTTTCTCCGCAGTGTTGGGGCATCATCTTCAGCCTATAGGCTTAGCGTATCTGACAGACTCATTTGTGAAGTAGGATGTACACAAGTTCAACAGTTCAACCTCACCTTGGGTGAGAGCAGTCCATGTACCAGAAATACCTGAATTCCACTAGTGTCATGTCCTGATTCAGGATTTTAAACTCTGGAAATTGTTGATGGTTTTTTAATTCAGCTGTCCATTCTTCTTGACTGTGTATGTGTGGCTTCATCTCAGCATCCCGTTCTTCTCCACATCCCTCTATTAAATGACAGTCTGCTATTGAGAGGCGTGAGCTTAGTTACTCTTCAAGAATAACTGTTTCAGCTGCTGTTCCATTGCACATCAGAAGCCATCGGCCCACTGCCTGTTCAGCTGCCTTCGAAGGAAAGGGCACTGTACCTTTTCCGGATTGCAAAGGCCACTTCAGGGATGGTGC
>CABHPP010001702.1:22311-86304 GCA_902168425.1 Peromyscus attwateri | reverse complement strand
AAAAAACCAAAAAACAGTCAAGGATGTGCACTTTTTAGGAAGGAGAAAAAAAGCAAGTTCATTGAAAGGAGCTGGCAGGTAATGACTCATCAGGTGAACTAGGAGAGATACAGGATGAGGCCACCTACGTGGGAAGACAGTTAGGAGAGCATGGTTGCAGTCTTGAAGGGAGAGAGAGAAGATGGGCACTGTAGGCAATGCAATGGCACCCTGAGTGGAGAGAGAGACTTCAAAGTTCTACATAACAAAGGGGGTTTCTGACTCTTACAGGTTTTCGTGAGACGGGCATGGTGTGAACTGTGTGGTTTGTAGACGGAAAGAGACTGGTACCCTAGAATCTTCCCAGACAACCAAACTGCCTGAGATGTCAAAATTAGACATTTTTTATTCAGAGTAAGGGCAGTATTTCTAGAAACCCTTGTACAAATACAAAAATGTCCCATGTTACCAAGGTAATAGAGTTATATCTGCTCCATCAATAGAGATCCTTGTTGCCCTACAGATTAAACCGGGAGGCATCTGTCAAGTGTTTAGACCAAATTGGGAAGTCAATAAATTAATATCCTGAGCAACACTGTAGATTTCGGGATGGTCCAAGCCCAAGCTTTTCTTTCTAGCTATGTCTGCCAATTCAGGCTGATTTTCCTGGTATACTACAGTTCATTATTTAGTACAGAGCTGGCTGCACAGACAAAATGGGGTAAGGTGTGAAAGCCATGTAGCAAACATGAAAACATCTCTCTATGTCTCCGTTAGCACGTATCTCTGGTACCGCCTCTCACATTCTGTCTTGTAATACAGCACTTCTATATATATCTTAGAAGTAGGCTCATGTTTGATACATCTTTGTATTTTCGGCAGTCCCACCAAAATGTAGGTGTTGACATGAATTGGGAAGGGTTTACCTATTAAACTGGGCAAGGGACAGCTGTGACCAATGAAATCATGGCTTACTTCTCAGTCTAATGGGTATTGGCCTGGTAAAGGGAGGTTTATAATAGAGCACATTAGGTTTTAGTCAGTCAGAGTGTTTCTGCCTTGTGACTGACCGTCAGGGATAACATCTCAGTGCAGTGGCAGGATTCCTAGGTTAATTTCCAAGGCTTATTATTCATATTCAAATACAGAATAAGACTAGCCATGCCTGCTATGTGAATGGTGCCTCCTGAAGTCATATAGGAGCGTGGGGTCTTGGCTAGGCCTTCCTTTTCTTGTCTGTAAAATGGAAATGCTCATCTCTTGGTGGATTGAATCAACATCTATGAAGCCACACCTAGATCTGTAAGACTCGGTACTTATTAAAGATGTGTACTGCATTCACTGATGGGGCAAAAGGACAGGACAGGAGCGATACTGAAATTCACCCCAAATATTATCTAGAAATGTACTGGGTTAGACTAAGCCCCGAGGCACCAAGTTTATCCAGAGAACTCTAGTTAGCTAAATTGAAATAAACACCAGGATCAGGGAAGCATCCTGATAGCTGTTGGTATCTGTTTTCCTCTGTGAGGATGCAATCCCGGGTCTGGGCAGTTAGTAAATGCCTTGAGGACCCGAGTCATACATAGCTCAGGACTCACATAAAAAGAGCCAGGTGTGGTGGTGCATGCCTGTAATTCCAGCACTGGGGAGGTGGAGACAGGCAGATGCCGAGGCTTGTTGGCAAGCCAGCCTAATCTACTTGGTAAGTTTTAGGCCAGTGAGAGACCCTGTCTAAATAAATTAGGTAGAAGGCACCTGAGAGACAAGACCCAAGGTTGTCATCATCTAGCCTCTAACACACACACACACACACACACACACACACACACACACACACACACAGAGAGAGAGAGAGAGAGAGAGAGAGAGAGAGACAGAGACAGAGAGAGAGAGACAGAGAGAGAGAGACAGAGAGAGAGAGAGTTCTCATAATCTATTGTAAAACATATATCCCACTTAATGTTGAAATTAAGAATTAGATGTTCTTTTGTAACTAAAGAGTCTAGTTTCTTTGGGAACTAGATTTCTGAAGTAATGGATTTGTTTTCAGTCATCTAGGAATCATGTATTAATGCCTGTAGAATCAGGGCTCTGCTAGACAGAAGTGTTGTGTCCAAATATTGTCACTGGTTTCATCTTTTGTTTTTTTTCCTAGGTTGTTCATGATGCTAACACACTTTATATTTTTGCACCTAGTCCACAAAGCAGGGACCGATGGGTGAAGAAGTTAAAAGAAGGTAAAAACTCACGTATTCTATATAATTTTAGGATACCACAAAAAGACACATTGCTAATATAGCTCTTGCAATTATAATTAATTATAATGAGTATCTCTCCAAGGACAGTCAGTCATGTGAAGTGATAACACATTGAAGACAGATTTCCCTTTTTAAAGTCTCATTTCTTTCTAGTCGAATGCTTTTTTTCCTAGTAAAAGCATACTTCCATGTATCACACAGTGTGGTTGAAGGTGATAAAGCGTGAGCTTTTAGAATGCCAGAGTTTGTATGTCCTAAGAAATTGCCTGCATCAAACACTTGGTGTGGATGGAATGGCATTTTCATGGTGAAGTGCTTAAATGGACAGCTTGTCTTGCTCAATACTCCTGTCTTTGATGGAACACAGAGGTAGTGGGCATTGACCCACCACGGAGTGGCAGTGATTCACTTCTCTTCACATGCATGTTTCCCCAGTGAAACGGGACAAAGAAAGGAAGCCACCTAGCTTTTCTGAATACTGAACATGTAATGTCCCAATGACGTTCTCATAATAAGCGTGTTGGTCAAGGAAGAAGTAATGAAGGACAGTTACTCACCACAACTTTAGTTTGTTTTATGTCACTAACCATTCATGTGTCTGTGAATTACAGAAATAAAGAACAACAATAATATTATGATTAAGTATCATCCTAAATTTTGGACAGACGGAAGTTACCAGTGTTGTAGACAAACAGAAAAACTAGCACCCGGATGTGAAAAATACAATCTTTTTGAGAGTAGTAAGTATTCACCTGATTCTTTAGTGGGATGTACTCAGAATGATCGTACTATTGGTGTTGGGAGAAGTGGTGGGATTTTGATTCTGATCAAGTAGAGCACACTACCCGGAAAAGTGCAAACGCAAGGTAGCTATAGCGTCTAAGCGTGATGATGTTTCCTTAGCAGTGGGCCTTAGAGAGGCGAGGCCTCTTTGGGGAGCTTTTATCACAACAGTGAGGCTTGTTAAAATGAATCGGTTAAAAGTGTGGACCACAGGTGGTGGTGCAGGCCTGTGACCCCAGACTCAGATTCAGGGCAGGAGCTTAATTCTTTACCCAGGGCCCTTAGAAACCCTTGCTGTGAGAGGCTCTTAGTTGTGAGTGAAAACCAGAGACCAGAGCTACTCGTGCTGAGGAGGATGGGATGCCCCAGGCTGTCACCCTGCACTGCAACTACCCTACCATGTGAATCAGCAACTTCCAGGGAGGGGGAGAATGGCCATTTGTCAGGGCTGTGGCATGGAGCAGGGACAGCTCTAATTCCGAGTTCCCCCACTCCTCTGGGGCAGTCATCCTGACGTTAACTAGCACATTAACAAGCAAGACCCAAGCTTCCAGGCTGCTGTTATTGCCTACCTGGGTAAAGTCCCACTCCGACTTGCTGGAGAAATGACTGAGAAGTTAGTTAGTCAAAGCTAGTCCTTTGTTAGTCTCTCAGGTAGTGAAACAGGCGAGCAGCCGGCCCAGAGCTGGCAGGTTGGTTCTGCAGTGGCGCCGCAGGTGGCCGTAGAGATTGTTCTAATTCTGCCATTCTTGCTCCTTCAGCAGTTGAGTGGGGGAAGGATCCAGAATGCCCACGGAAGGTTTTTATAGGAACAGGGTCTAAAAATGGACCATTCCTTTGATTAGAATTTCATCCATGTCTACTGTGCGGGTAACCATGTACCACACCAAACTCAAGAGGGATAGACTGATAAAAGTGATGCATTTCTCAGTGCTGTCATTACGGTGGTGCCATTTTATCTACAGAGGATCTGTGTCAAGACCCCCAGGGTACAGGTCATATTGAACCTTATATATACTGTTTCCCGATACATATGTACATATATACCAGTCATAAAGAATAATTTATAATTTGGACACAGTAAGAGATTAACTCTAATAACATGCTGTAATAAGTTATTACACACAATTTCTTATTGTGTTGCAGATTTTAATGACATCAGCATTCTTTTTTTTTTTTCCTTATTAAATCAAGACCTCTCACTTTTCAGATCAAGGGTCCACTTTTCAGCTTCTCTTTGGTGTATCCAAGTGCCAGGATTGCTATTCTTGCATTTGGGGTCATCACTCAGTTAAAAATGTTTGATGTGCTGTGATTATACCACCATGATTGGTATGAGAGCCGAGAGTATAAAGTGACTTATGGCCCGGATAGTGGATGCAGAGTGGACATACTAGATGAAGGAATGATTCGCCTCCTGGGAGGGTGTGAGCCAGACAACCTGAGATTTTTGTCACACTTCTCAGAAGAGGGTACAAATGAAAGCTTGTGAATCGCTCCATTTAATATTTTCACACCGTGGCTCACTGGTGCAACTCTAATTGTGGAACGTGAAGCTGTAGATAAGGGAGCACTCCTGTAACCTGACTTAGGCATTTCTTCGTCTATTTTTCCGTGATGCTAAAGACTGAAGCTAGGGCCTCACACTGCTAAGCTGTCACTCTGTCAGACCCCAGCTGCAGTTTAGATTGTAGCTCATGTAAGAGCCAGGATGATGCCGTTTTCGGGAATCCTGAGATCACGATGCTAGGGTATGTTGGGAGTTGGGAACAGTGGTCACCTGCCTAGTGCTCATTCTCCACCAGTGGTATCTTCTCTCCATCAGTTCTTGTGGGATACCATTGTGATCAACATTTATTGGCACTTTCAGGTATAAGAAAAGCACTGCCCCCAGCACCAGAAACAAAGAAGGTAAGTGGTCTCTGCCTTTCTGTTAAATCTTTAAGTTCCCTGCTCTTACAAGCCTGTGTGTTTTAGAAGGGTTTGTGGTTTATTGACTGTATTTATGTTCAGCCATGCAATAATGCTTCCTCCCAGGACCACCTTAGAAGCAGGTGTGCTAGAAGTCATCTGAATAGTTCTCAATGTCAAGACTATCAGTTTAGTTCTTTAGCTTTTGTTGTTGGGGTCCTGTTTACCTTCTGGTAGACTGGCTTCAGGAATCATTTGAGAGGCGTGACATTTTAAAGGACTATTTCTGTCTTAAGAGCATGGCACAAAAAAAGGAGTGGCATTAGTGATTTAATGATGTGCCCATGGAGTGGGATACGGTGGAATAACATGCAATTTAGACCCAGTTAGTACCTTAGCCAATGAGAACCGGGGGTGATTGAGTGGGTTACTAAACTTTGGGTGGGTTGACTCAGCTGTAGCTAAGGACTTACTATATGATAAATACGTTACTTTGTGGTAGCATTGTTAAGAATAACAATGTTAGATCCTAACAGAAAACATGTTAGATCCTAAGCATGTGCTTTATACATTGAAGGCATAATGGAGTGCACATTGCTCTGAGTGGGAGATCTGTTGAAAGACTCCATGGTGCACTGTTCTCCCAATGCCTGTGGTCCTTTAGTCTACCTAGTGTCTACTTATGGACTGTCATTGCCTCACTCTCTGGAAAACTATCCCTGACCTGAGAACAAACAAGCAATCCTCAAACAAAAACCCTTAGAATAGTCAGGGCAGGCTTTGCCCCTCCCTTCAATCTTGAACTCTTAAAAAAAAAGTCCAACAACACCAATATGTCATGGGAGGGCTCACAGGTTTCACTAGGTGGGTTAGACTAGACTTGAGGCTTTGCACTATGGTGACATGTGGGTCCTTTATATTTTGCTGCTGTGCCTCATGATCAGTTTCAAATAGAAGCTGAACTTGCCAATGTCGTCTTCTCTGCATAGAGAAGGCCTCCTCCACCAATTCCCCCAGAAGAAGAAAATACTGAAGAAATAGTTGTAGCGATGTATGACTTCCAAGCAACAGAAGCACATGACCTCAGGTTAGAGAGAGGCCAAGAGTATATCATACTGGAGAAGAATGACATCCATTGGTGGAGAGCAAGGGATAAGTATGGGTAAGTGTTTCCTTTGTGTGTGACTCTCAATGGGTGCGCGTGACGTGCTGAGTGAAGTGTGTGCGCACTGTAATTGATTAAAACAGACTAGCTCAGCCAGCCACAACTTTAAGTCAACCATGAATTTGCAGCACTGTGAGGTATACTTTAAGGGTTTTTAAATGTATTTGATGGTGTGTGTGTGTGTGTGTGTGTGTGTGTGTGTGTGTGTGTGTGTGTATGTGCGCACCTGCCAAGATGTGGTCAGAGGATAACTGTGGAGTCGATTCTCTCTGCCAACCTTTACATGGGTTTCGGGGATCGAACTCAGGTTGTTTGGTTGGTGTGGCTGATGCCTTTACCCACTGAACCATCTCACCAACCCTGAAGTGTATCCTCAGTGACCACTCAATAAGTGCACATTAATCAGTTACTTCTTTCCCGGGGTTAGA
Source organism: Peromyscus attwateri (assembly GCA_902168425.1). Taxonomy (NCBI): domain Eukaryota; kingdom Metazoa; phylum Chordata; class Mammalia; order Rodentia; family Cricetidae; genus Peromyscus; species Peromyscus attwateri. The sequence goes on along the minus strand of CABHPP010001702.1, from coordinate 79,777 downwards.
ATACATTCTACTTAGTCCTCATATACTGGCCATTTAATCTGAGCAACTTAACTTTAGGAGAAATTACTGTTTATACTTTGTCTCTCTCCAGTAAAAAACTGTCCCATCTCCCCTCCCTCCCTCCCTCCCTCCTTCCCTCCCTCCCTCCCTCCCTCCCTCCCTCCCTCCCCCCTTCTCATTCTTCCTCTCCTCCCTTCTTTGTATGTGTAGTCTAGGATCAAATCCAAGACTCACACATGCTAGGTAAGTGCTCTACACTGCCACAGTCTCCTAAGAAATAGTTTATTGTAATTCTCTTCTTCCAATTCTCCTCCCTGTATACTCACAGTATAATGGAACAACTTCATATTTGAACTTGTCTTTCTCTCTGTAAATATGCATATAGGTATAATACATGTGTATAAAATACATGTGTATGTATATACAGCAAGCATTATTTGTCCAGGTAACTTAGGATGTAAGGGGTGTGACCACTGGTGTGTGCCTCCACACCTGACTTGGGCATGTCTCCTTGTCTTTTTTATTTTGTTTCACAATAGTCCTTTCCTCTTTTCATTTTTGATCTGATGCGATCAGTTTATTTACCTTATAAAATGAATCGTCATCTATATTACGTGGACTGTCCCCTTCTTGGACTGTCTGGCATACCTCTGTGTCATCTTATCTTTTGTAATCTGGTGGTTGGAGTGAGAAGCTTGATCACCTCAAAGATGACCTCCCGCTGTCCTGTTGTTAATGGTGCTGAGGGTGCTCATGGTTCAGGAGCTGGCCTGACGGACACATCATAAGTTCCCATAATGTATTCCCTCTTGACATTAGCATCCACTAATGGTTGCCTTAGGAAGTACAAACGGTGCCTTTTCTTTTTCTTTCTTTCTTTTTTTTTTTTTTTGGTTTTTCGAGACAGGGTTTTTCTGTGTAGCTTTGCGCCTTTCCTGGAGCTCACTTGGTAGCCCAGGCTGGCCTCGAACTCACAGAGATCCGCCTGCCTCTGCCTCCCGAGTGCTGGCATTAAAGGCGTGCACCACCAACGCCCGGCTAAACGGTGTCTTTTCTAACTCCGCTGCCGCTGCCACACCCACAGCTGTTAAATCCCAAAGGATCTGCCTCATCAATGAGCGCGTTTAGTTCTGGCGGGAAAGGCAGGTGCAGCTGATCCTTAAGTCCCACCATGTTTCAGAATGAGTGGGTGAGTGAACTTCCTCTGATGGTTACAGTGGTAGCCAGTGGTTTTTCTCAGTGTTGTGGATGCTTTTGTGTTAGGTTTCGATCCAAAGCAGCCATTGGTCCGATTGCTTTGAGCTGAGGACCCTGTTAGTTTTTCTTTGCTTTCTGACTCAGTGAAATAATTCAAGTTCACCTTGTATTTCTCCTTACTGGGCCTGCAGTTTGACATCTCCCCCAAGGAACTCTGCCTCTGTTCAGTCAGAAGCAGTGTTTTATAGGTAACAGGTAGGATTCTGAGATTCTTTTTGTTTGGTGTATTTTTGTTGCTTCTAGGCTTCTGTGGGTGTAATGAAGCGCACGTGCGTGTGCATGCATGCATGTGTGTGTGTGTGAGTGCTTACATGCATGTGTATGATGAGCTTTTACTAAAGGTTCAGTACCAAATAGAAGATTATAAAGCTTCTAGTTTAAAGAAAAAATTATACATGAGCATCGTGGCTCCTACCAACATAGAAGTGTTTCTTAAACTGTAGTGTAGTGTACATAGGAGTCAACAAGGGTAAAATGGAAGGTTCCTTTGTGCCACACAGGCCTGTCCAATTCAGATCTCTCAAGAATGTTCCTTTTTAACAAGTTCCTCATGGTACCAATGCAGAGAGCATAGACTACCTTTGGGATGCTGTCCTGCAGAGCTTGCCGAGGTAGTAGAGCAGCTGGTGACTCCGTGCAACACAGACTTTTGTGATGTAGTAGTTTCTTTAAGACATCCTTAGAAATGATCAAGTCTTGACCAGCATCATGGAATATTGACCATCATGAAATATTGGTCATCATGGAATATTGGAAAGACCTAGAGTTCAAGTTCACACCCTGATGCTGACTGACTTTGGGTACTGAGAGATCATCTTAATCTAGGTTTTGGTTTCCCCATGAGAAAATGGGTATAATAATGTCTGTGCAGCTATAATCTCTGTGAGGATCAAATATGGACATACATTGTAAAGTACTGGACAATACAGTTATATTGAATTAATGAGATAGCTGAGTTTTCATAGAAGCTTTAGGTCATGTGCTTTAGAAAAACAGTTACCTTTCCTTAAACAAAGATTAAAGTCATTTCTGTTTGTGTGCTCATCTTCTAGGAGTGAAGGCTATATCCCAAGTAATTATGTCACAGGAAAGAAATCAAACAACTTAGATCAATATGAGTAAGTAATCATTTACTTTGTAAGTGTGGAGAACCAAAAACTATTGTTTTCCTAATTATGTAAGACATTTTGATGATTAAGGGATAACCTTAATATCTTTAGAATGTGCCAACATACCCTTAATTCTGTTGTCTGACTTAGTGAAAACCCAAGTTTTATCTCTCTATGTCATTTTCCTTGAATATATTGTGTGTGAATGTCATTATATAAGCAGGCACAGTTGAACTGGATTTGAACAATCACAGCTCAGCTGAGTTTGAAATAAATATCATTGTTCATTCATTTAAGGTAAGGGAACAACATTTCCCAGAGGAGCCTTTAAAAGCGTTTCATTGTTTCTTTTTTTCAGATGAAAACAACAGTCTATGATTAGTTTTTTAAAACTTTGAAAATAGGAAAAATGTTATTAAGAAAATATTATGAACAAGAGTTGACCTTGTCAACATTAGTGATATTTTTCTTTTCTGTTTCCACTAAGCAGTGAGTGTATTCTGCATTCATATTTCTTCCTGCCATTACAAAGACTTTGAAAATATTTTTATAACTGCACTATTACTCATTCAGTCATAAATTTACAATATATTTGCTGAGTTCTTGGTATTGATCTAGTGTCCGGCGAGGCCCAAGGGCTACAACCTGTATATGGACTCATAATTGACATAATTGTTGTCTTATCTGGGAGGTATTGGGTTGTTTCAGGTATCTTTGCAATAGTAAAGTAATGTGATAGCCTCTTCTTGCTGTCTTCACCCATCTCTCTAAAATCTGCATCCTGGAAAGCCTACATGTGTGAACTTTGTCAAGTTTCCTGACGCACGCTGTCTGACCACTTTACAGGAAAGCTGTGCTTCTATGCCCACAGACAGTGCATAGCCAGATTTTAATGCATGACTCATAGGTATCAATTCTCTTGTGGTCCTCCTGAGGTAGGATGTGAATATGACATCCACTTCCTTAAAACTACAAGCTGTTGCTCTGCCATCTCACTGTGATGACATGAGCATATCTCAAACTCTAGAAGAAGACCAGCAGGGTCTAAAAGTCCCAACATCAATGGCGCGATCCTTTAATGTGTCGTTAGAAGTGGAAATGTAGACAGTATACAATTACCTACTATATAGCACATTTTACCAAAACAGGCTGTGTGCTTGACAATCTTTCCATAGGACTGTGATGGAGCTGAAAAACTCCTGTTGCCTAAGGTTTTTCTGTGTGTGTGGATACATAAATGCTTACCGTTGTGCTATAGTGGCCCATACTATTTGTGTAGTGACAAGCTGTTAGGTTTATAGCATAGAGCTGTTGCCTGCTTCATGTAGTCTGGGGGGGATGGGAGATCGGGGGATGAGTAGTAGATTATACGGGCTACCAGGGGCATAATGGGCTATATGGGCTAGGTCTTCTAAGTGCACTCTGTGAGGCTTCCTCAGTGACGGTTGCCTGACTATGTATTCCTCTGAGGGTTTCTTATTGTGATAGAGGATTATGTAAAATATGGTGGTTTGGCTCTTAAATACATCTTAGGAAATTATAATAAAATCCTTAGAAACAGGGAAGATGCCCAAGGGCTCAAGACTTGAACTGATTTGAAATGATGGGACCAAGAACTAACTGATAATTTGGTTCACGGAAACCAGATAATCCTGGTGAAGAATCATAGGGAACTATGAAGATTCCTTATGACTCATAGGATTTCAAATAAGGATTTTCAACCCTGGAGTTTGTAAGTAGGACATGAGTGAGTGCTTTGGTTATATTGTCACTTGGAAATTTAATCTCTCTGAAGGATTTTTCTCCTCTCCGTGACTCCAGTGTGGGAGTCCCCTCAGCATTCTGTGCCAGGGACAGGGATTCCAGCTTGGCATTATGCCAGGCAATAAAGCTGAAGACTGTCCTCAGGGTAGGCAGGCAGAATCTCCGTCTCCTGCTTTTCTCCTCCCCATTCTCTGCCTGATTTTGTTTTCTTGGGTTTAGCACAGCCCATTAGTAACACATCTTCCACGACCTCATGGAGGTTGAATCAACTGTTTTTCTGTTTGTTTGGGCCAACCAGGAATCCCAGGTCACTGCTGTCCCCAAGTCAGACCCAGGACTACCAGGGTTGTCAGTAACCTAGTTTGACCTCTACAATCTGCCAACAGTTTGGATACCAGAGGTTTAGAAAAATCTCCATAAGGAAAAAAAAAAAAAAAAAGGCGGGGGAAGCCCATTAGGATGGGCAGAGGGAAGTGTTCTTGAGTGAAAGATGTTCAAGGAATAAGGTAGCCAAAATGAAATGGCAGGAACAGCAGAATGTGTGGGGACAGCCCTGAGTGGGCCTAGGAGACAGGAACAGAATAGTGAAGACAGAGGTGTGCACGTGGTTGGTTGGTTGTGTTTTTCCTTTGTAGCCGGAAGTTTCTCTGGCCCTGCCCGGCCGGCCGGCCCTGTGGTCGGGACGAATCTCTCCCACGTGTGTCCCTCAGCTTCTTGGTCCCAAGTAAACACACAGAGGCTTATATCATTTACAAACTATATGGCCTAATGGCTCAGGCTCCTCGCTAGCTAGCTCTTACAACTTAACTCAGCCCATTTCTGTTACTCTGTGCATTACCACGTGGCTTCGTGGCTTCTGGTGCTTTCACATCTTTATTCTCGTGGTGGTGGCTCGCAGAGTCTGACCTGCTCTCCTTTCCTTCTCTCTCCAGTCGGAATGTACCGCCTCACCTTGTTCTGCCTCACCATTGGCCTAACAGCTTCATTTATCAACCACTCAGAGCAGCGCATGTTCACAGCGGACAGAAAGACATCCCGCATCATTCCTTCATGTCTTTTTTTCTTGATTTACTCTTTATTCTTCCTTTCCAAGAAACTTGGTCATGTCTCACATTTGCAGAAGACTGAGTGTCCTCAAATCTCCTCTTCCCTCTCCTTCAGACACTGCTGTAATGTCCCATTCCTCAGGAAGGTTGTGAGGTAGCTAGCCAATTTGAAAAACTAATTCATTCTGCTACCTGAGAAAAGGATGGCAGATTACCCATAGATCTTGGGTATTGTTTCCAAATGTAGCTGTCCTTCAGCAAAAGGTATTAAACTCTAATGAGGCATCTCCACACCTTATGGAGAGGGATGTGCGCTGGCATCTCTGTCTCCTTATGCCCTGTAGGCTCCTTCACATTCTTCCCATGTGTGTTCCTCTTCCTGACAGGATGAATTTATCAGAGGGTCTTTTCCTCCTGCCCGGAGAGAGGGACAGGGACGGGGTAGGGACAGGAGACAGGGACAGGGGACAGGGGACAGGGGCACGGACAGGGACGGGGCAGGGACAGGGACAGAGGGAGAGAAGCCGGGGAAAGCTGCTGTGAAAAGCATCTACAGTTAATTCATCTATTTATTTGTTTATAACTCAATAGACCCTAAAGGGCCTGGGTTTGTATCTTACATTATTCAGCTGCACATCAGTGTAACAAAATATCTCATAAAGAGAAAAATTTGACTTTGGCTTGCATTTTGGAGTTTCTGCTCCATGATATATCGATGCTATTGTTTTAGCACTGTTGTGAGAAAGGAATCAGGACGGGAGCATGCCCTAAAACAAACTTGCTTGCATCATAATTGGAAAGTCGAGAGGAAAGGTCAGGGGTGCTCCAGTCCCCTTCAGAGCTGTGCCCTTACGAACAAGGACTTCCTGCAAGGCCCTATCAATGAAAGGTTCCACAGCCTCCCAGGAGTGCCACTCTGGCCACCAAGCTGCTACCACACACAGGCCTTGGCACACACTGTGGGTAGAAACGATGGTGTGTCTGGAGGACGGAAAGATCTTTTTCGGGAACTGCAGACGCTGTAAAAACACTTCATTAGAACAGGTTTCAAGGAGCTGCTTTTTGGGGCACAGAGTCCTTAACTCCCTAGTTTCCTTTACCCTTTCCCGGGGTCTGGAAGTTAACTGTGAGGAAGGGGCCTCCTTGTTGCTCTGGGTGTCTGTTTATCTTCTGAAAGTCACAGTGTAGCTCTCCCAGTTTCCTGCACCCAAACCTTCCCTCTCTTGCTCTCACTTTGAAGATGTGAAAATGGATCTTCTGTTTCCTTGACGAATCAAAATTTTCAATCTCAAACATCTTGCTAGTGTATAATGAGCTACCTTTTCTTGACTAATTTTTATGACAGTTTTGGGTGTCTGATAAATACTTCTTTTATCAATAGAAAAGATTTAGAGACAGAATGTTTTCTATTTTATTACTATATTTCAATTGCATTCAGAAATGGATTGATCATAATGGAATGGATTGATCATAAGGGCAGCTTTGTTGAACTTGGCCTCATTTCATAAAGTGTGATGGACATGTTCATTCCCAGGTCTGGGTCATCGTTGCAGGCTCTGATATCATTACAGTGTGTTGCAACTTTACTGGGCATTCAGTTGCTTTCTAAAAACAGCGATCTTTCTTGTCTTGTTTTCTTGTTGTGATTTTGCCTTTCTCAATCATGGGGAATTTTGTATTTTCTTGTTCAGGGTGTCTGGGATGAGAGGCCTGTTGAGTACTAAACTTTTCCTGGGGAAAGCAACACACACACATACACACACACTTACTCAGCAACATACACACACACATACACACACATACACACATATACACACACATACCCACCCCTACTCAGCAAACAACAGACCAAAGTCCAACTTGGTGAACTGATGAGTTTTACTGGGATTACTTACAGGAATATGGGTGAGGGGTCACTTACAGAAGCAGAAATGACAGCTGTATCACCAAGGCCACCCCAGCATGGGTGACAGCTCACAAGAGCTGGGAACCTGGAACACACTGCACAGTCTGCAGGCAGCTTAACAGGTTGGAGAATGTCCTTTCCAAGTGACTCCATTGATCTCTTCCAGACAGCTTGGCTGGTTTCAGCTGTTTCCAGGCAACTGGGCAACTTATCTGACAACAGTCCTCTTTGCAGCTTGTCTTGTCTGAGAATGACTCTCAGCAGCCTTTACTGTTCCTTCTTGGGGAGGGAGGGGAAGCCGTGAATCTGGTCAGTTTTAGGGACTTCCTGAAGCTGTTTTGACTTGTTTATTTTCTGTGTAACGGAGCTTCCTACAGGATGGAATGTTTTAATCTCAGAGAACAGTGCTACACAACCATTGTGAATAAGCTGAGGCAGTAGTGGGAAATTCAGATGCCCAAAGAGTCCCCAGGGACTTTAGGACATTTGTAAATTTTTAAGTATTTGGCAGGGATAGAGGATCCATTGCCAACTGAAAAACATCCAACAAAACAAATTTAAAATTGAAGGCCAGAAAAATCTATCTTACTCACACTCTTTGGGGCCTGTTTGCTTATAGTCACATGGAGGGATGATCCTGGGGGAAGCTCAAAGGATGGACTGTCTCTGGGGATGAGGAAGGAGATGGCAATACACAGAGGGAGCCTTCCCAAAGGCCAGGAAGGGGCAGATCTGCAGGGCCTCAGGGTATGGACCAGGTAGGGAGGTAGGGTGGATGCTCAGACAAGGTACAGAACCAATGTGGAGGCTAGGGTGACCACAAGAGTCTAGATGTGCTGGACATCAGAAAGTCTGGAGCACCTAGATGGCCTCTTCTTCAGTGTTGCTCCTTATTTCTTGACACTTGAGATCTCCATGAGATTCAGTAAACGGATGCCATAGTGACCTGATGATCTGCTATGCTGATGAGATGGGGGCTGGAATAGGATTTCCTCTGAATTAAAGACAGTGATGTAAAGTGACATTTCCTGCACATGTTAATCATTGGAATAGAATTCATTCTTGCTTTGCATGTAGTCATTGGAAATGATTTGTTACATTGAATGACAAGAACAGATGAAATATGGCACCTCCATGCCTAGCTACATAGAATTAGTATTGATTTGCAAAGCTGTCCTGTGACAAATTCAGGTTATGCCATGCAAGTAGCCTTTGATTCCACTTAACAGATGTGGGATGTCTTCCTAAGAATGTGGGTAGGAAAAGTCTGGAGACATAGAGATGAAGACATGTTATTGCTGTCAAGAATGTGAGTGCTGTCTTACCATGGTGGTGTGTCTTACATTTGCTATTGATAAGCTGCATTAGCTTGTTAGTCAGACTAAGAATAACAAGTAATTTTCAAAACCTGATAAACATCTCTTTCTGATCAGATGGTATTGCAGAAATACCAACAGAAGCAAAGCGGAGCAGCTCCTCAGAACGGAAGTAAGTGGTTGTCTTCATTTTGCAAGCTGTACTTCAGCACAGATTAATTTTAATGAATCAGTCATGAATGGTTCCATGTACTTATGCCTAAAGCCTGAAGGGGCTGTGGTGTAAATACAGGCTGTCTTTTTCACATCACTTAAAAGAGGGTTTTGGAGTGTTAGCTTACTGTAACGGAAAGCCACACACTGAGTGATTCAAACGTCAGGATTTCACCACTTCATAATTGTGGAGACTTACAGCCCAAAGTCATGGTCAGTAGGATTGGTTGCTTCTGGGGGCTATGAGGGGAAGGCCTAAGTCCCTCTCCTTGCCTTGGAGATGGCTCTTCTCTCCTGTATCTTTGTCTTCCTCCATGCACGTGCATGTCTCTGTCTACATCTTCTCTTTTAGTAAGGGTACCAGTCATCCTGAACTAGAGCCACCTTGATGACTTCATCTTAATTTAATGACCCATGTAAACCCTTATGCCAAAGTACAGTCACCTTCTGAAGCTTAGGACTCGGCTCATTGGAGTACAGCAGAAGGTGAATGGGAACCTTAAAATCTTCATTGTGACGGAGCACCCACCACTGAGCAGCCTTTAACTTTCCTACTGATTTATCATTTGCTGCTTTGATTTTAATTCTTCTATGTATTTTCTTTTTTGCTTGAAGTTATTTGTTTTAGAATAGTTTATATTAATATTATGTGATATGTTTTGTAAATTAAAATTTAATAACATGTAATTGCCTATTATAATAGTTGCAATGAATTTCTCACACCTTAAAGTGAAATTAGAGGAAAAGACAATGAATACAGAGAGGAAATTGCACTGAGCTGAGAAAGACCCAGGTGTTGTTGTTTGTTTTTGCTCTTTTGGGGGCCCACTACCCAGCTCCCAAATAAATCACACATGGAGGCTTATTCTTAATTATAAATGCCCTGTCTTAGTTTGGCTTGTTTCTTGCCAGCTTTCCTTAACTTAAATTATCCCATATACCTTTTGCCTCTGGGCTTTTCCCTTTTCTTACTTCTGTGAATCTTACTCTTAACTCCATGTCTTGCTGTGTACCTGGGTGGCTGGCCCCTGATATCTTCCTCCTTCCCTGGTTACTTCTTTCTCATTCCTTTTCCCAGATTTCTCTCTCTCTTTATCCTCTCTGCCTGCCAGCCCCACCTGTTTCTCTCTCCTGCCTCACTATTGGCCTTCAGCTCTTTATTAGACCATCAGGTGTTTTAGACAGGCACAGTAACACACTGTAGAATAATATTCTACAACACCTGGGCACTCTGGAACAGTTTTAGTCACTTTTTCAATCTGCAAGGTAGGAACGTTGACTTAGAAGCCAAGGTCTGAAGCTCCCACATATACGTTCTAGTTGTTTTACTTAGTGGTAGTTCAAGGCATTGCCTTGTCTGGGTGTTAACACCAAGGCTTTGCTGAGCACTGAGTATAGTTTATATGCCAAGGCTCATTCCTACCCTCTAGGATCCTTATTGGCTTCCCAGAGACCACACACCAAGACAGCTAGAGGGTGCCCAGTAACTGGGCAGCCTGGCCTTCAAATTCCCATTTGCTACTCACTAGCCAGGTGACCGGGGAAGGTTGTCTCATCTTTGTGTGTCCCCTTTCCTTACCTGAAGGATAAAAGAAGAAAAACAAGACTATTACTCAAATGGCTGTCTGGGTACTCAATATATTTGCATATGAGGACACATTTAAAAAGAATTGGTTTTCAAGATGGTGGCTCTTATTAATCTTTTACCAGTAAATTCATGATCATAATTACTATTTCTAATTGTTATCAGATAGGCTTGTGGGGCCTTCCTTAATTCCTCTGTCTTTCTTATAAATAAGAATAAAAGTTACTCTTCAACTATGAAACACATTTTTCATCTTAAAGCAATGTAAATACTAAAGATAGGATATGGTTCCATTGGTAGAAAAGTGTCTGGGATGTGACGCTTCCATTTCTTGCCCTTCAACTGGGAATCTGGTGCAAACTTAACCATTATTTGCTCAACGTTGTTTGCATGTTTTGAATCTCTGCTAGAGTTACTCCATCTCTCCTGTGTCCTGATATTTGCCACTGAACTGCAGGGGAATCTGGGTGTTTAAACACAATCTTGCAAAGAGCACTGAGGTTTTTACAGGAGAAAGGCTGTGTGGATAGGAACAGATACTGAGAGGAACTGAAAGCTCCTACCACGTGTGGGAATGCTATGAACTGAAACCCAGAAAGAGGTTCTCAATGATTGTTTTCACAAGCCCAGGGCTTACAGCGCAGTGGGACCTGCCTGGTGGCTCTGCAGAGGCCCTAAGACACTCTAGCTGCGGGCCCCACTTCAGCGTGTGTTGGAAGTTGTAGTTAGGGAATGGGAATGTGCCTTCCGCCATCTCCTAGCCCAGGAGTTTGAGGCAGAAAGTCACGTGGGTGGAAAGACTCAAGAGGCTCCATTGTTACGTTGCTCTTGTTGACAGCGGATTTGCTGCACAGAGGATGATAATAAATGATAAGATAAAACTCTTGGATCTTTGCCACTTCATTAGTAACTGGAATTTTTAAAAGGAATGTGTTACTTTGGATTTTAGGATAAAGAAGGTGGTTTTATGGTGAGAGACTCCAGTCAACCCGGCTTGTACACAGTCTCCCTTTACACAAAGTTTGGGGGGTAAGTAGTTACGCACTAGTTTTTAGTTGTTGCTTTTTTATTCATTTTATGTGTGGGGTGTGTGGGTGTATGGCATATGCATGTTAGGAATGTGTGGGTGCAGGAGTGTTCACCTGGGCATGTGGAGACTAGAGGTTGGCTTCCAGAGATTTTTCTCAATGCCTTCTGCACCTTAGTTATTTATTTATTTTTTGACACAGGGTCTCTCACTGTCCCTGGAGCTAACCAACTGACTAGACTAGCTGGCCAGTGAGCTCTCAGGATTAGTCCTTCTCCCCTCTCCTCACCCCTGTGCCGACCCTGCCGTTACAGGCGTATGCCTGCACCTCTAGCTTTTATAGAAATGCTGGGGATTCGAACTCATGTCCTTACACTTTCATCGCAGGCATTTTATCTGCTGAGCTATCTTCTTAACCCCCATATTTTTTCTTTTAACTCAGATTTTTTTTTATATGAACTCCCTATGTTGCTTTTATGTGTTCCTAATTTTCAAAGTAAGATACTCCATTTCAGCATTAGAAAAAAAAATCTAATCTTCGTTTCTAAAATCTGGCTATATTTTGTATTTATTTTTTTCAGAAAATTTCCCTGTAGTTTCTCATATATATGTAGGTGTGTGTATACATACATACATGTTTGTTGAGGATAGCCATGGAAGATTTAGTAACATTCACTGGATAACTGCTGTGCTCTGAGCTATGCACAAAGGAATCTACATTGAGTAGGGTAGGCTTTTTAATGAGGGCCACAGACAGGCTTGCAGGCAGCCATGGTGGCATAAAAATAAGATGTGGGGGGGGGCTGTTAGAATGTTCTGTTGCTAAGACACATTTCAGTTATTCTAAAGTGACATCTAAGCTGAGACCTTACGGCAAGGCAGGAAGAACTGAGAGAAGGAAAAGAGAGTTGCCGACTCCGCAGTGAGAGAGGCGGTGGTGAGGTCAGACAGGCACAAGGGATGTCTGGAGTGGCTGTAGAATGAGAAGGGAGAAGGAGAGAGAGGCACCGCAGAGCAGAGGTGGACGCACTCCGGGTCACGTAAGCTTAGGTCAAGGAACCCAAGCTCTACCCCGAGAGCAATTATGAATCATCTCGAATTTAAAGCACGAGACGACTAGAGATCTATATTCTAGAGAGATATCTACAATAGAGTGTCTGTACTCATAAGTCTAGTCCACTCCCTTTGAGAGCGTTCTAGGCACTGCAGGCCCATGTCTCTGTGGGACAGAAAGTAACTGTAAATTAAAATTCTGCCGCGGCTGGCTGGAGGTGGTAAATGTTGTTGTTTTCATTCCCATGTGAGCAGCCGACCTTATTATTGTGATCACACTCCAGACTCCCACTTGTTGACGTGAGTCGGAAAGCTAAGAGCATGGGAAAACTAATATGTGTGTCAGGGATAGAAGGAGCCAGTACAAAGAAGTCATACCAAGGTTGCCCTGTAGATGGCATCTGTGGGTAAAGTTCCATTATCCCCACCTGGTTACAATGCAGTGTTTTGTTTTGTTTTTTAATAGAGAAGGTTCATCAGGTTTCAGGCATTATCACATAAAGGAAACAGCAACATCTCCGAAGAAGTACTATCTATCGGAAAAGCATGCTTTCGGGTCAATTCCTGAGATTATTGAATACCATAAGCACAACGCAGCAGGTGAGTGAGCTGTGAAGACCCATGAGGACTAGTGACCCCATGATCAGATACTGCGAAATTCTTCAGAAGGGAGGTTTGTGTAGTCATCTGTAAAGTATGGTTGATGTAAAAATTATTAAGGATATTTTGTATCCAAGGAAAAACCAAAAATCACATCAGATTTCATAGAAATGCTGTGTTTCCATCACAGAAGTCAAGGACTTTATTGTGTGGATATTCACACCTCTGTGCTTTACAGCCTTGGCACTAAACGAAAATTCCAAGATGTGCCTACTTGATGAGCAACCCAGGAGGCTGAGGTTTGAGGATCTCTTGAGTCAGAGAGTTGAAGGCCAGTAAGGAAACCCCCTCCCCCATCTCAGAAAGTAAACGTCAAAGATGTGTGTAGAGTGGTCATCGAAGCTTTCGGAGGAGCCAGGGTTTGTGCTGAAACTTTCCAAGGAGCAGAGTGTAGATACTCCTCAATGTATGGTGGGATTATGTCATGAAGACACCATTAGAAGTTGAAAATACCCTAAGTAGAAAGTGTATTTAGTACAGCTAATCTACCTAGCTTTGTAACATGGCACTCTGGAGAGTACCAGGGGGTGACCCTCATGGTCACATGATTGACTAGGAGTGACGTCTCATTACAGCTACACATCTGGAAGGTATCCTGCCTTACTTGTCTTTTTTGTTTGTTTGTTTGTTTTGGGTTTTTTTTTTTTGAGACAGGGTTTCTCTGTGTAGTTTTGGTGCCTGTCCTGGATCTCACTCTGTAGACCAGGCTGGCCTCGAACTCACAGAGAACCTCCTGCCTCTGCCTCCTGAGTGCTGGGATTAAAGGCGTGCACCACCGCTGCCTGGCATGGTATCCCACCTTACAACACTAGCCCAGGAGCAAACAAAATCCACTATCCTCAGAAAAGGTCTAGATTCAAAAAGGATGCTTTTCTCAGAATGTATACTGCTTTGGCACCTTGTTAAAGTTGAAAACCTATAAAACCGCTGCAGACTGCAGACGATCGGACATCATGTCACACAGGTTTTTTTGTTTTTTTTTTCTTCAGCAGCTTAAATCTGTGTTATCCCAACATCAAACAAACAGCAAAAAAAAAAAAAAAAATAAGGCTTCCAGCATTTTTAACTTTAAAGGTACAAACAAGCAGGGTGTTCAATAGCCAGCTGCTTAAAAATTGACTTGTGGGTTAATCCAAGAAAGGGGGTTGCTCTTCTATGAGGTCATTTACTATTTTTCAGATGATAGGAAGAATTATTGAGATGTGATTTACACACCATGAAATTCATGCTTTTAAAATACAGGGTTCTGTGGCTTTTAGAATATTTACAGTGTGCCAACAGCCACATCGCTGTAATCTAATTTTTTGAACTCTGTCATTGTCCCCCAAAGAAATCTTGTACCCATCAGCAGTCACCCATGCCCTGCCTTCTCCAGCCCAGCCCCAGGCAACCACTAACCCACTTTCTGTCTTAGTAGATTTGCCTGTTCTGAACAGTTCATAGAAATAGACTCATACATTTATACTGTGGCTGGGCTGTTTTTGTCTTTTTGTTTTGGTGCATTGTAATGTTTTTACATTTGTCCATGTTGTATCGTGTATTCCTTATTGAAATAATCAGAAAAGATAAAAATGATCAAGGCCTTACCTGTGGGAATTGTACAGTATGCTGTATAAATTATTATGCAGAGTCTTTCATAATATTTGTGCAATTGTTAGGTTCCTAGGCCAAGTTATAAGTCTGTATTTAATTCTTAAATTACTTCCAGTGTCTGCGTAATATTATTAAATGGCAAGGAAGTCAATCGGACCTCTAAGCCTCAGCCTTAAAAGCTATCTTAACACACCGACCTTGACAAAATTTCTCCCTCATCTGCTTGTGGAAACCAAGATGCAGCCTGGGTATGCACAAGCTCCAGATGTGATGATGCTGGGGGGGAAAGCCTACTGGGGATTCTGGACGATGTAAATCCCCAGGGCCTTTTGTTTTGCTTTGCTTGTTTTGTTTTTTTCTGTGATGGATTCACTGAACATATTCTTAGAGATTGCCTTGTGTATTCTGCTCAAGGCTGACCTGTCCTAGGAAAGAAATCCTGAGGAAGCTGAAATTCTAGAACTCAAGCAGGCAGCCAAAGGAAGTGTCTACTTTTTATTGACAGATAACAATCCATTGTGTGGACATCTTGGTTGTTTCTGCATTTTGAATTTCATGACTAATGATGACATGAACAGTTGTATTCATATGTTTACATGGGAACAGAGTTTTGTTTCTTTGGACACTTGTCTACAGTGGGTTGGCTGGGTTGTTCTGCAATTCTGTGTTCAATACTTGAGCAATTAAGCCAGGCGTGGTGGCACATGTCTTTAATCCCAGCACTTGGGAGGCAGAGGCTGGGAGAATCTCTGAGTTTGAGGAAGCTGGTGTATAGATCAGAGTTCCAGGAAAGCCAGGGCTACATAGAGAAAGAACCCTGCCTCAAAAAGCCAACAAAATAAAACAAAAAACAGACAAACAAACAAACAAAAACCCAACTTGAGCAATTAATTCTTATCAGTCCCCCCAAACAAACTTTTTTTTATAACCTTGTTCGGTTATTCTCTTGTTTTTATTATATTTTTTCCTTTTTTGTGTGTTTGTGTTCTTATGTCTTCTTATTTTTTTTTACCACTATCTTAATTTACTTAACTGACTTTTATTTAGTACCTACTTCCTGCAAGAAACCAAACCAGCCTTCGAGGAGAGTATAGTGGATGTTAGATGGTCATCAATCCACATGCACATACAATTTTAAATTATGATGTAATATGCTTTATATCAGAATTTCAGACTTATCCGGGTATTCCTGGGAGAGGGCTCCTGTTTCTTCTTTGGGGCTCTCAACGACTTAAAGGATTTGACTTTCTTCACTAATTTCCAGTGGTTGATAGTCCTCATTGCTAGTACCATGGGGCATGATTTTAATGCCACAGTCACAAACACTGAGTTATATCGGGTAAATCACTTTAATTTGTAGTGGACTAATAAAAATCTCTTTCATAATTCAGATCTCATATTGGAAAAGATCATTACTCACTGATAATAAGTGCTGGAAACCTTTTTAATATCTTAGGGTGTTGGAGGAGAGAGGAAGCTACCCTTGTGCCAGATAAACAGTGCATTGAAAAGGAAATGTGTAGAATGGCTGAAAGCATGCTCTGCAGTGCTGTGTGTAGACGAACAGGAGGTCTAAATAATGAGTGAATAAGCGTTTCCTAGGCGCTTCTTGTTTAGTATTTGACCAAGTAGAATGGTTGAGATCAAGTTCAACTGCAATGGTTTCTTCACTCTTCAGGACTTGTCACCAGGCTGCGGTACCCGGTCAGTACGAAGGGGAAGAACGCACCGACTACTGCAGGCTTCAGCTATGGTAACGCTCAGCTTGTCATTGCATTGGCAAGTTTCCCTGGAAAAGAATCCACCTTTACAAGACGGATGTAGACGTGCAGAATTCAACTCCTCCCCACGGGGTGGGAGGGATGGAACCATAGTGGTAGAGTGAAAGCCCAGGTCCCGGCAGCCCCAACAGCCTAGGCTCGACCACCTGTCTCACAGAGCCAACCAAGGGATGAGGAGTGGGGAAAAGCACAGAAAGGAGGTTTGATCACTGTGTATTGGGAAGAGAAACTGAAGATCTCTCCAGGGTACTCACATTAAAGGCTGAAACAGAGAAAGAATTGGGGCAAGGCAGACAGGAGGTGTACTTGAGCAGTCTTGGTCCAAGTGTGGTTGATAATGTAGGTGGAAGTTTCTGTCCTGCAAGCCGCTTCCAAGTAACCACAAAGAGGCTTAATATTAATTACAAAAGCTCGGGCTTGTTACTAGCTAACTCTTACATTTCCATTACATCGTTTTTGCTCTTTTACTCTTTGCTCTTTGGGGTCCTGTCACCTAGCTCCCAAATAAGTACACACAGAGACATATTCTTACTTATGAATGCCCATCCTTAGCTTGGCTTATTTCTAGCCAACTTTACTTAATTTAAATTATCCTGTCCATCTTTTGCCTTTAGGCTTTTACCTTTCTCTATTTCTGTGTATCTTTATCTTACTTTCACTCTTATTCTATGGCTGGCTGTGTGGCTGGCCCCTAGCATCCTCCTCTCCTCCTTTTCTTGCTCCTCCTCCTTCCTCCCAGATTTTTCCTTCTATTTATTCTCTCTGCCTGCAAGCCCTGCCTATCCTTTTTCCTGCCTTACTATTGGCCATTTAGTTCTTTATTAGACTGTCAGGTGTTTTGAATTAAACAAATGTAACACAAAAGAATGCAACACTCATTTTTATCTGTGCTTTGCCACATGGCTCAATATCTTTTCTAAGTACAGCATGTCTATCTTGCTTCTCTCTGCTTCTCTCTTGATTCCTGACTCCTCCCTTCTTCTTCCCAGCATTCTCAGTTTGGCTTTTCTGCCTAACCTTATCCTGTCCAGCTATTGTCCAATAAGCTTCTTTATTAAACCAATCACAGTGACATATATTCACACAGTGTAAAGGAATATTCCACATTTCCCCCTTTTTGTCTAATTAAAAAGGAAAATTTCAACTTTAACATAGTAAAATTATATGCAACAAAACAATCATCAAGTAAGAATTACAGTTAGAATGTCCAGTCCATTTGTATTTGACAAATTTAGAGAAAATACTCTATTATTTATTCTATCTTGATGAGTACAAAGCTCTGTACCTAATTTACTTTCTATCATAACTAAGGAAAACTAAAACTATGACTATCTAGTCTTCAATTCCATCAAAGACCTCAAAGGATATAATATTACCTGAGTATACAGGAAGTGCAGGTGGCAGGAGGAGACATGTCTGTCATGAAAAGCCTTAGGTTATTAAATATATTATATGCCATATTCTTCAGCTTTTTGAAGTGTTTGAAGACCATCTATATATCTATCTAAATACATCTGTGTATAACCTTGAAAATATACCTAATATGACTATAAATTTGACTCTATGGATGACTATTAATCTATATTTTTTAATTATACATTACATTTTTAAATGAGTTGCATAAGCAAAATACCCCAAACAAGAGTAGAAACATACATATAGTATAGTAAAATAACTTTAAATTTGTATCAGTAAACCAAAATCCATACCAATGTAAAATATTTTAAAATTAATAGTTGTTTTTTGGATTAAAGAAGAGTCAATAATCTACCCTTTTGCTTCATCGCTAGAAAGAGATTTTTGAATTTACTCTTTTGTTTAGTCTTTTTTTTTTTTTTTTTTTTTTAATTACTAAGACCAATAACCATTTGTAACCAACCCCCCTTTGTGGCTAGAGTTTTCCTGCCTGGTCCACGGTCAGGATAAATCTCTCTCACCTGCCAGTCCCACAGCCGCTCAGACCCAACCAAGTAAACATAGAGACTTATATTGTTTACAAACTGTATGGCCGTGGCAGGCTTCTTGTTAACTGTCCTTATATCTTAAATTAATCCATTTCTATAAATCTATACCTTGCCACATGGCTCGTGGCTTACCGGCATCTTTACATGCTGCTTGTCCTGGCGGTGGCTGGCAGTGACTCCCTCTGCCTTCCTGTTCTTTTAATTCTCTCTGTTAGTCCTGCCTATACTTCCTGCCTAGCCACTGGCCAATCAGTGTTTTATTAGCAACACATTTGTCATACAGAACATCCCACAGCACCCCTTAAATGAAACATTCATAACACATCTTTTAGGAATATGGGCATCATTCTCTAGACTATTTCCTGTTGTTTGGGGGCGTTGGAATCTCTGGGGGAACCTTGAGAAAATCAGGATAATTGTTAAGTCTTGGCTGGAGTATTCTGTGAGGCTGGATCTTCTCAATTAGCAGCTTTGAAGCTGTTTTGGATGTTGGATCACCTGGGCCCTCCATTTTTATTGATGTCTGGTCCCCTTGTTCTGAAAATACAATTTTAAAGGAAGTAACATACACATCTGTATTAATACAAGTATACACTGTGCATTGTACATAAGTCAGCCAAAGATGAATTTTTGTTTTATGTTTGAGCAGGTAAAATATACGTCATATGTCTTATAGTTCTTCTAGGTTTATTTCTTTATGTTTGTAACCAGAATTTTTAAGGGGTCTTCCTTAATCATCTTTAACTTTGAACAAATCCACAATCTTTCATTTTCTGTGGAAATAAGAACATAACCTCTTCCCCAAAGTAACATATCTTTTGACTTCCACTTTGAAGTCAAGATATTTTTAAAATATATAGGTTGCTTTAATCCAGCAGCTTTTATAATCCAGTGTCTCCTAACAGCTATTACTCCTTCATCAGCAGTCAAAAAAAAGTTATTAGACAACACAAAAACATACAGTATCTAGACTCTATTTTCATCTTTACATGGCTTTTTAAAAATACCACTTTATTCCCTTTTTAAGGTCTTTATTATTTTAAAACTATATTTTTTAATCTATGACTGGATATACTCTTCCTCTTCTCTCTCCAAAGCCCATGTATATTTTAAAACACACCATAACCCATTCAAAGGCTTTTTTCTGTCTAGATCTGTTTTTTTACCAAGCATCTGTGTTGTTTTTTGATCCCATGAGATGAATCTTAAACTGGTATGTCAGCCACTGCCAGAGTAGCTTAGCTTAGTGTATGGCAGTAGTGCCTGGAGGCTAGCTCTTCCTGCAGGCAGATGCCAGGAGATGCCTCTCTGTACCACAACCGGCATGAGAGACATGAGACTAGGAAGCCGTGCCTGGCTCCATTTCTGTGTGTCTAGAACCCTTTCCCAAGCTCTCTCAGGTCTTATGTGGATGTAGGTGCCAAATGTTTGGGCACCATTTGTAGGTGGACTTTTCTTTCCCACCCACCAGTTCCCAAATAACCAACATGGAGACCCAATTATTAATTATAAATGATCAGCTGATAGCTCAGGCTTATTGCTAACTAACTTTTACAACTTAAATTAACCCATATATTTTATCTAAGTTTACCAAGTGGCTCATGGCTTGTTACTTCTTTTGGTACACATCCTGTTTCCTCTGTGTCTGGCTGGTGACTCCCGAGATCTTCTTCCCAGCATTCTCAGTTTGGCTTTTCAGCCTAACCTTATCCTGTCCAGCTATTGGCCAGTCAGCTTCTTTATTAAAACAATCACAGTGACATATATTCACATAATGTAAAGGAATATTCCACAGGTTGATAATTATCTCAGATCTGGTCCTGCAAGGTGGTCTGAAGAAATCTTTATTGCTTGAGGGGACAAGCTAGTTCTCCAGAGCTGGTTGCTCCTGCTCTAGGGTGCAGCCTTGCCATCATGAATAACTAACTGTACCTGAACTTGATGGGCAGTCTGTCCTGGGAGATGTTGCTATTCCTGGAGTCAGAGGTAGACTGTAGGTTTCAGACAATTCTTGGAGACCTTTAGTGTCTTTTGGGCATCCAGAATAGGATGTTGTAAAATCTGTAAGATGCCTCAGTTCCTCTTACCTTTGCGCCTTCATCCATGTAGGGAGAAGGTAAGTTAGCCATCACCAGGTTTTAGACAGACGGTCTTTGCACATGTATGTGACTGGAAGTAAATGAGACAGATGCAGACAAAGGCAGAGATGCCAGGCTCTAACCCTGCATGAGTCACCCTGTGGGCCTACATGAGGAATCTGTGGTTTTAGCAAAAGAATTCTCTGGGTGTAAGCTATATAACTGTTTTTAATGCGTCCACAGAGTGGGCTTTTAGATGATTGTATTTTATAGTAACACTAGATTTTCTGTTTTCATCCTTATTTATAGAAAATACTTTCCATAGGTAAAAACTAAATATGTCACTGCTAAAACAGTTGTTATCATGGTCCTCACTGGCTGTGCAGTCTGGGTGTCCAGGTACAGGCTGCATCTCTGTTCTGTGTCTTCTGGTAATTATTACTGTATTATCCAGGACTGTGGTGTTGGTCTTGTTTGGAACATCTCTTTTCCCCATGGACTTACACTGCTCTTCTTTTTAAAGGTATCCTTTTCTCATCTGTCTTACAGAGAAGTGGGAGATCAACCCCTCAGAGCTGACCTTTATGAGGGAGCTGGGGAGTGGGCTGTTTGGAGTGGTGAGGCTGGGCAAGTGGCGAGCTCAGTACAAAGTAGCCATCAAAGCTATTCGGGAAGGTGCCATGTGTGAGGAGGATTTTATAGAGGAAGCAAAAGTCATGATGTAAGTTTCTTTCTATCATTATCATTATTACTTTTACGTATATGGGTGTTTTGCCTGCATGTATGACTGTGTACCACGTGTACCTGTAGAGGCCAGAAGTGGGCATCAGATCCCCCTGGAGTTAAAGATGGTTGTGAGCCATCACGTGGGTGCTGGGGATTAAACTCGGGTCCTCTGGAAGAGCAACCCATGCTCTTAACCACCGAGCCATCTCTCTAGTCCCCATGATGTCAGTTTCTAGCTTCTACCAGGACCCCCCTTTTGTATTAAAAATTGGCCCCACCCAGCACATACGCCTGCTGGTTTCTTTTCCTGTGGTAACTCTCTGTGTGTCTGCCTTTGTTCCCAGGAAGCTAACACACCCCAAGCTGGTCCAACTCTACGGCGTGTGCACCCAGCAGAAACCCATCTACATCGTCACTGAGTTCATGGAACGGGGCTGCCTTCTGAATTTCCTCCGACAGAGACAAGGCCATTTCAGTAGAGATGTGCTGCTGAGTATGTGTCAGGATGTGTGTGAAGGGATGGAGTACCTGGAGAGAAACAGCTTCATCCACAGAGACCTGGTAACCGCGGTCCCCCGAGCCTCCCCCTCCCCTCCTCACTCCCCGTGGCTTCCCCCTCACTGGCTGGAGTCCTTTGCCACACTGTGTTAGCCAGTGAGCTCTGTTGTATTAGCCCCCTGTCTTTGTCCTTAGCAAGATTTTATTATTTTAAAACTTGGTAAATTTCAATCACTTGAAACTTTTAAAGGAAAAGACCTTCATTAAATCTAATAACTGACAGACTTAATATCTCCAAGTCAGTTTCCAGGAATGAATTATTTGAGCTCTGGAAAATTCCCAGGAGATACCAAGTCACAACAGACTTACTCCCTGTCGTTGTGCCATAGATAAGGATGTTAGCTTTGGAGCCGGGAATGTGGCTTGCCTATTGTGAGAAATGGGGAAGTTAGGCTTAGCCCCGACCTTCTGACCAGCTCTCAGGCTCTTTCCCACTTTACACATGGGGAACAGAAATTACCAGAGAAATCCCAAGCTCATGTCCATTATCTCTCAACGAAGAGGGAGTTCCGGGAGTTTTCATCCCTTCTGAAAATGGTAGGGAAACAGGGCAAAACAAACCCCCGTTCTAGGTGACGGCGGTGGAGGCGCTTCTCGGTCCCCCGCTTCCCCGCCATCCTTCTCTCCCTTCTGTTTCCCCTCCCCAGCCGTTCTTCACAAATGCCTCTGTTTTCAGTGTGAAGTAACAGCACAGTCCACCTTCCTTGATTCTTCCGTCAAAACTGAGGGAATTTGCGTGGCCCCCTCCCCACTTCGGTTTTAGCTTCCTTGTGATGGAGTGTGGATCCACGTCGCTTTCATACAGCGCAAATTCAAACTCGATTGGTCATCTCGTAACAACCAAATGTCATTCCTGTTTCCATTTTACAGACAAAGGAAAGGAGTGGAATTAGATAAAATAATCAGCAGCAGTCAGGGAAATGGTGGGGGGAGGATTTGAACCCAGAGAGCTTGCCTCTAGGATCAGTGCTCTAACTGCTGTGCTATCCTCTGGATTTCAAGCATAGAAACAAATTGAGGATTTGGCAATGGAAGACTTGGTCTCCTAGATGTGTTATGGGCTAGCACCTTATCCATTCTGTAAACTGGATTTGCAGTTTACACATCATTGTTTTGCTCACTACACTATTTTAAAGTTCATGGCCTATAATTGAGGCAAAGGGCTTTGTAAAGCAGACATGATATATATCATTAGTTTTGATGTGTAACTGTGACAAAAACTAATTGTCATACTGAAACTCACGAGTTAAGCATTGTCCTTGTTTTTGTTCTTACAAAACAGTTACAAGCTGAACATCTTCACGACTCTTGCACTTGTCTGCATAGAATTTATTTCCTTGAAAGTGAATTTTGATGTTTTTTGGGGCCTGTGATACTGATAATAAACTCCAGCAGGTTTTTCCCACACTTTAAAGGAAGAGTCTGATTGCCTGTTCCCTGGTAAAGTAATGTTACAGGCCTTTGAGTGGCAGTACTGTGGCTGTCCTCATGGGAGGGTGCAGGTAATTCAGGACATGGACATTAACTCTCACTTGAGAAGAGGCTCTCAAATGTGCTCAGAAGAAGGAAGATTGTATAAGGGGAGTTGCCACACAGAAAAAAAATATGTATCTCAAAGAGTCAAAGAGAAAACTACACCTCGTCCCGTGGGTTGTGGTGTTAAAAATATCATTATCTTGCTTCTGAGAAGTACTGTGTCATTGTACCAAATTATTTTATTGAATCACATAACTTTGAAAACTAGATCAAAAAACAAAAACTACGTGTTTGTGTTTTACCAGCTGAGTATATTATGTCTTAATATATTAGAAACCTCGTACATGATAAAGCCAGTCCTGTTACACACAGCCTTTCTTTTGACAGTTGAGGGGACACTCACAGATTACTTGTCACTTTGGTGACTGTGTGTTTCTGCTGTCACCTAGAGAGAATTCATCCTTAATCTAGATTACAGACTTCAAGGGAAAAAAATCACACAGTCTACTAAGACTATGCCTGGTCAGGGAAGAAGGTTGGAATGTCCAATCGGGCCTCTTTAAGTGTGGTGTTGAAGACCTATTGTAATACCTTGTGGCATTTCTAATCTTTATTTCTCCAGGTTATTTCAAATTCATGTTGGAGGTACCGTCTATTGGGATGTAAACAATTTATATGGACACATTTATGTAGTTGGTTTGTTTTTTGGTTTTGTTTTCTTTTCTTTTGTTTGCTTTTTGTTTTGTTTTGTTTTTTTTACTCTTTGAGGGTCCACCACCCAGCTCTGTAATAAATGCACAGAGACGTATTCTTACTTATGAATGCCTGGCTTAGCTTGTTTCTAGCCAGCTTTCCTAACTTAAATTAACCCATTTCTCTTTAACTACATTTGCCTCTGGGCTTTTACCTTTCTTTATTCTATATATCTTTTTTCCCTTCTTACTCCATGCCTGGCTATGTGGCTGGGTGGCTGGCCCCTGGCATCCTTCTCCTCCTTTTCTTGCTTTTCTCTCTCTTCCCTAGATTTCTCCCCCTATTTACTCTCTCTGCCTGCCAGCCCCCCTGTTTCTCTCTCCTGCCTAGCTATTGGCCATTCAGCTCTTTATTAGCCCATCAAGTGTTTTAGACAGGCAAAGCAACACAGCTTTACAGAGTTAAACAAATGCAACATAAAAGAATGCAACACATCTTTGTGTCATTAAACAAATATTCCACAGCATAAACAAAATGTAACACATCTTAAACTAATATTCCACAACACATTTACATCTTTTCTGCTGTTGACTTTGTTATATTTACTAGAAATCGGACTTCTGTTTTTCCTTTATTGCAGGACTTTCTAATAAATGTAACATCATAATGTTGTTTTCCAGGCTGCCAGAAATTGTCTAGTGAATGAAGCAGGAGTTGTGAAAGTATCTGATTTTGGAATGGCCAGGTATGGCTGAGTACTGTGCGGATCACATGACTTTGAATAATTAATAAGCGTGGGAAGGTCTTGGGAGATAGCTCAGTAGGTAAACTGCTTGCATCCTAAACATGAGAACCTGAGTTTTCCCAGAACCCAAGAAAAAAAATCTGGGAATTGCGGCTCAGGTTTATAATCCCAGAACTGGGGAGGCAGAGACTGGTGGATCCTGGGGCTCTCTGGCTAGCCAGCCTAGATTAATGGTGAACTCTAGCTATTGCGAGGACCTGTCCCAAGGTAGGTGGACCGTGTTCCTGGTCACACCACCCAAGATTGTCCTCTGCTCTCTATACGCACCCATAACCCCCACAAGCATACCCTCCCCCCTAACTGAAACAACAATTTGGGCCCTGGTTGTGGTGATACTTGCTTATAATCCAGTACTTGGAGGTAGAGACAGGCGAATCAGGATTTCAAAGTCATTCTGGGCTGTATACCAAATTTGAGGCCGGCTTGGGCTACCAGAGACCGTGCCTTTAAAAAATTAATGTGGGAATAACGTGCACCAATAAAGCAAAAGGGAAATTTCTTCAGCTGTTTCGAGGTTAATGAGACTAACTATATGTTGTGGCATTAGTCATTCTCTCCACTAGATGGTACTAGAAGCTATTAAATACCTCCTCTCTCTCTCTCTCTCTCTCTCTCTCTCTCTCTCTCTCTCTCTCTCGTGCTAATTAGATTCTTAGAATCTTCTGGAATGTGTTTGGTGAGCCAGTGCTTAGTATAGCCGTGTTTGCAATTTTTTTAATCTCTTAACTTTTGTAACTTTAATAGTGTTAGAATAGACTCTTAAGAAGCATTTTGTCTCTCCTCTGTCTGTTGAGTCATGGGTATATTAGAAGTCAGGTGCTGTGTGAGAAGCCTAACAATGTGGACCGAAGCAGAGTCCAAACTGAAGGTCCTGCCCGCATGCAGCTTAAAGGCCAGAGAAGGGAGACACATAGACCTGGAGCCAATGACTGTGATAGAGCAGGGGGTGGTCCGCAAGTGGTGGCCTGTCAAGTCCAATCTGTGAGTCAATGATGGGCTTTTCATTTAAAAAACAGTGAAAAGGAAACTAAAAGCATATCAGGACACCTGAAAATTATCTGACATTTGAGTCATTGTCCATTAAAAAAACATAAATGTTATTGGGACACACAAGCTTGACCAATTGTGGGTGGCTGTCTGTGGCCACTTTCACATTGCAGAGGCAAAACCTTGAGCTGTCACAGGGACTGTGTATCCTGCAGAATCTGAAATCCTCTGTGTGTTATCTGGTCTTTCTCAGAAAGAGTTTGCTGTCTTCTTTGAAAGAGATTGTGGGGTGGAGGTAGCCGCTGGAGATCTGGTGACCAGAAAGACTTTTCTCACATGGGAACAATGAGCGGACACCACAGAAAATAGCCACAAAATCAAAGAAGCAGGGGTGGTACCACCTGAAGTTGGACTAGTGTCAGCTGCCTAGGGGACCAGAGCAGTTATGAAGGCAGAGAAGTACTGGGTCGTCTGGGGCTAAGACTTGCTCCCAAGAAGATGCTGGCCTAGGGAGACCAGAGCACTATCATTGGCAGCTTCCGACTCTCAAAGTCCTAATTACCCAGTCCCCTCTACATGCTGTGTGTTAGATGTTCCACATCTGGCAGGCGGCCCTCCGCTTTCTTAGAGTCACTCTTCACATATTTGGCTTTCAGGAAGTTGGTGCTTTTATACCAGTCCTTGTAAAACTACTCTTGATGTACTAAATTCAAGCTCACCAGACTGACAAGTATGTGATCCAGCCCAAGATGGCGTTGTCTGCCTGATACCGTCTTTATCTGTACCATCTCAAAGAGGACATTTGTGCACTCATTTGAATCTTGTCACATGGCAGCTTTAGAATTAACGTTATCTAAATATATAGTGCATTAATAATCCCTCTGATGAACAGGTGCTGAAGTCCTCACAGCCATCAAGTATCAAGGATAGTATCAAGGATTCTCCCGGGGAGTGGTCAGTGTTAGAGTTTCCATGTTTCTTCCTGGATGGGCCTATATATGTTCACATAGAAAAGGAATAAAACATTGAGTGTGTGTGGATGGATGGTGTTATGGTATATGAATATATTTACCATCTTTTTGTACTCTTTTTCACCTCTGATTTTTTTTCTCACTTCTTTTCATGTGCTATAGTTTTTAATTTGCACTCCGTGGAACTGTGGGGGCTCAGAGCATGGGTATCTCCAGTCACTTGTTACCACTTCCTTTAAGCAGCTCTGCTTTAGATCTTTTGCACACGGGGCCTTTGGGTGAAATTTTATTCAGAGACCAAAATCACACACCCACAAGTTTGCAACAGTTGTGTGGTATTCTGCCCCTGTGCCTCATTAAAAAGAAAGAGGGACAGCAGAACAATGAAGGTGCGCACACTAGGGTTGTGAGGTTGTCTTCTCGTGGCCTTAACTTACGCTGTGGAGATCTGATCGTCTCGCTTCAGGTAGGTGGTGGTAGGCTTCAGTTAGTGTCCTCTTTTGTCTTTGTGAGGGGAAATGAAGGCCCACGTCTGACATGCGACCGTGTGTCTCACCCTAGGTATGTTCTGGATGATCAGTACACCAGCTCCTCTGGTGCCAAGTTCCCGGTGAAGTGGTGTCCCCCGGAAGTGTTTAATTACAGCCGCTTCAGCAGCAAGTCGGACGTCTGGTCATTTGGTAAGGTCCATGATGCGAGTTTCCTCCCCTCCCCTCCCCTCCCCTCTGAGGAGGAAGCAAACACATCATTGAGTAACCTTATCATTCCGTAGGTGTTCTCATGTGGGAGGTATTCACAGAAGGCAGGATGCCCTTCGAGAAGAACACCAATTACGAAGTGGTAACCATGGTTACTCGAGGCCACCGACTCCACCGGCCGAAGTTGGCATCCAAATATTTGTATGAGGTGATGCTGAGGTGTTGGCAGGAGGTATCTACTTCTTTGTGTTGTCTTGTGATCTGTAAAGCATCCAGGGTTGGCCCGGTGGATGGGGAAGGTACTGTCCTCACAGCCTGGTGAGGACAAGCTTCTGTCAAGCTCTGGCAGGAAGCCAAGTCTTCGTCTCCGTTCTAAATATTGAGAAGAATCTGAAGAGATGGAGAATGCTAAGAGTTAGCTTAACATACTCAGGCTGATGCCTCACTCCCAAGTGGGAATGCCACCACAGCCAGGGGCTTGGGAACAAACCTGGAGAAGTTGCTCCTCTCCTTCCCGTGCAGTAGCTGTGGGTTTGAAGCATCACTCTTTCTAGGGAAGAGTTCTTCTTTGATCTCAGTGTCTCTAGGTATCTTACTTAATCTCTCTAGAAGCAGTGAAATGTCACCTCCATAGAAGAGATTAAACACTAGACAGATTCTCGAGCGGTGTTCACATATATTGTGTATGGAGTCCTTTAGGTTTAGCGTTCAGAGTAACCCTTGGAGGTGTAGATACTCGGACTGTGACCATTTGGTAGGGGAAGGTGGTGCTTGCCCAGGACCAGTTCCCCACGGAGCATCAGAGGCCCATCTGGCACCAAAGCTGAGGCTCCCTGTCACTTGCTGTGCTACCTCCCACGAGTACCCACTGGGGTGGGCAGAGGCTGACAGGGCAGGAAGTAGTACCAGGGAGAGCAACGCGAACAAAGGGCAGGATTTGGTTGTAAACACTACCCGAGGGTGGAGCTGAGTCTGATTAACAAAGAGCCTGAGTGAGGCTTATGGTGGGAAATGAGGTTAGGTGACAAGGAGGTGGGGGAGGGGCAGGTCACAGCGGGCCGTCCAGATGAGTGAGACTTGATTCCTTAGGCACGATGGAGCTCTAGTAGTTCCCTGAGCAGGGACGTGACAGCAGGGGAGGAAAAGGGAGTCTGGCAGCCATGGTGTTATGTAGGGCACAGACGGGCCAGCCTGTGTCTCCCCAACCCCTGAGTCTTGCCTGGGCAGGGTTCCACAGGATCTGAGCAGTGAGAATTTTCTTGGGAATGGATTCTGAAGCTCACAACTTCTCTTTTTTGAAGAAACCAGAGGGAAGGCCTTCTTTTGAAGATTTGCTGCGTACGATAGATGAACTAGTTGAATGTGAAGAAACTTTTGGAAGATAAATGGTGGCTCCGGTTTCCCAGGCACGAGGAAGAAATAGTGTGTGGTGGGAACGTGATTCAGCTGGCACCTGGGAGTGTGGACAGCTCTACTTACAACGTGGGAACTCCAGAGCCTCGGCTTCCGGTGCAGCCTCAGCTCCGTGACTGCTTTGTAGGCTGAGGAGATGGTGTCTTGGAACCGGGAACTTGTAGCACTCACTTTGCTCATTCCTTCAAGAGCTCGAGTGCCAACGATGTACCAGGCACTGTGCCCAGGCCTCAGGGTTTGCCCATTTTGGAGATGAACGTGAGGCTACGTTGGCTAGTGCTAGTAGAACACCAAGGTGTTGGGGAGGGGAGGAGCCGTGTCCCAGCAACTCTTCTCTGCCCTTTGGCTTCTACTTAAACCTGGGCCTAGAGTGTTGTCTACACCCGAGTTCTAGGTAAAACAGGAACCCACCTGAATAAGCAGTAATCCTCTGTTTTGAAAACATCTCCTTCCAAACCTGTTATTATTACATTTAAAAATCTGTATACTGTACATATTGTAAATACATATAATATATAAAGTTATATATTTATAAGAAACATGAGTTTGCCTCTTTAATTGAAATTTCTATTGTTGTTTTTGTTTTTTGGGACAGGGTCTCACTATGTAGACCAGGCTATCATCGAACTTATAGAGTTCTGCCTTTAATTGAAAATTTTAGCATTAGAGAATGTCTAGTCCTAATTCTAACAACTGCCAATTCTATCTCCCCAGGGATCAAATATTGCTTTCTGAAGAGAAGAAAGCCTGGGTCCTTCAGTTGTTAAATGCTTGATTCACAAGTAGACTCATACAAGTATACATGTCGGCTCACCTTGAACCACAGCATGGCCTATGATGAATTATTTGACCCTGACCATGGTGACCAGAGCTGGTTAGAGTTAGGTGAAACTTTTAATGACAGAATTAGTTACCTCAAAAGTCTTAAGAATATTCCCAGGGCATTGTGGATACTTCATCTGAGGTGCTGAGCTCTGGACCAGAAGTCTCCAGAGTAGCTTGCTTATGGTGGTCCAGGATGCTGCCAAGGGATCTAGGGAGAAGGTGTTCTGAGCTGCCATGTGTTTTTCAAGAAGCCTGGTTGGACTTGGATCCCTGGATTAGTAAGACCGTCTGCTGTAGGATGGTCTGTATGTCAAATTACTCTGATTGGTCAATAAATAAAACACTGATTGGCCAGTGGCTAGGCAGGAAGTATAGGCAGGACTAACAGAGAGGAGAAAAGAGCAGGAAGGTGGAAGGAAACACAGCCAGCCACCGCCAGGACAAGCAGCATGTAAAGATGCTGGTAAGCCACGAGCCACGTGGCAAGGTATAGATTTATAGAAATGGATTACTTTAAGATATAAGGACAGTTAGCAAGAAGCCTGCCACGGCCATACAGTTTGTAAGCAATAGAAGTCTCTGTGTTTACTTGGTTGGGTCTGAGCGGCTGTGGGACTGGCAGGTGAGAGAGATTTGTCCTGACTGTGGGCCAGGCAGGAAAACTCTAGCTACAACCGTCCATCTTTCCCTTTTTTTTTTTTTCCATGAGCTTCAGGGAAATGAAGCCAACCTAGCTACTACCAGTAGGAGCCATTTACTCTCTAACACACTGTTCTTGGTATTTGTGAGCCCTCAAAGCTGAGGAAGGTAAGGACTGTTCCTTCACAAGTCAGTGCCCCCTGGGAGCTACTGGGAGCTCTCTCACACTGGAGCTTTTGGTCAACACACAGGCAGGAGCTGGCTTCCCTGAGAAGAACCCTCTTCCCTTTGACTCCAGAGAACCACCTCCTTGGTCAGGATTCTGTGCCCACCAAACTGAAGGCTGTGCTGGAAGCTGTGTTCATTTCTTTCTTGGACCTTTTATAATGGAGAAAAGTAAAATAGTCTTGGCACAATCTGCCACATTCCTTCCAACTCCCCACGCCACAAAACCACATACACTTTTTAACCGACTTGTCCCTCCAGAAGGAGCTGGTCCCATGCAGGTATACCGTACACCTCTGTCACACTTCCCCACCCCCATGCTCTCCTTTCCCGTGGAGGAGCTGTGAGAGGAAGTCGCTGGTGCCCAGGAGAGTGAGCGGAGGGTACAGTTCCTGTGTGAACAGTTTCAAATACTTTTTTTTTTTCTTTTTTCGCGTGTATGTCTCAGTGGTGGGGTCTCTGTGTGCATGTGTGCACACTGTGTTTGTACATGTATGCACACTGTGTGTGTGTGCATGTGTGCACACAGAGGCCCCGACATTACGTGTCTTTGATTGCTTTCCACCTTATGTCGTGAGGTGGAACCTCTCAAATGAACTCAGAGCTGGCTACTTTGGTCAGTCTAGCTAGCCAGTTTGCCCTAGAATCTCCTGTCTCCCCTTCTCCTGCACTTGGCTTACTGGTGGAACACCACGCCCACTTGTCAATCACGTGAGTTTTCTGGCTGGGAACTCAGGTCCTTATATTTCTGCGTTAAAAACTTTATCCACTGAGCCGTTTTCCTAGCCCATACAAACACTTTCTGTGGGAAAACAAAGCAAATACCACTGACAACAGTTAGGAACCACTTTCTTTTTTACTTTTTTCTTTTCTTTTTTTGTTTTTGTAGCCCTGGTTGTCCTGGAACTGTTTATGTAGACCAGACTGGCCTTGAACTCACAGAGATTCACCTCCCTCTACCTCCTGAGTGCTGGGATTAAAGGTGTGAGCCACACAAATTCTCGCCTAATCCCAAATCAGGTTCCTGGAGTCAGTCCTGACTCAGGACCAAACATTCTAGATTGAATATTCATAATCCTAAAATCCAATTTTCCCTGTACCACTGTGAGCCCTTGGGCAAATAAAACCCCTTCTCCTCTGTTCCTTTATTCCAGACTCTGCCCAGAGAGGGCAGCTTGACTTGATCATTTTTAAAGTCCCCTTTACCAAAATTCTGTGATTTCTTCAAAACGTTTTCGAGACACACCCACACATCTAGGCATGAGGAAGTGCTAGCAAACATCTCAGATGTGGATACAGAGTTCTGAACTTTCTTATGTAGGCCACTGGGTTGTCATTCACACACTTCTCTGAGGTTTCAGAACAGGAAAATAGGTGGGGTAAACTTTGCCTGCGAGAAACGTCACAGCCAACGCCGCTCTCAGTCGAAAGATGTGTTGCTGTGAGTGGGACACGGCTGGAGACCCAGGCCTTCTGTGTGGGCCCAGGCGGCAGGACAGCCATGATTCTGTCCTCTTGTGAGTAAGATGGGCTTCGCCATTTCATATTGATGGGCGTCTTCCAGAGTCTTGAACAGGCGGGGAGGTTTTTGCTAAAACATGGAACTTGTGGAATCTTGAAGATATAATTTCTCCAGACGTAGTGACAGGATTTTGTGACTTATTTAAACAGCCACTGTCTTTGGATAAAATACGTTTGAGAATTGAGAACATAAATTAAAGTAGCAAAAAAAAAAAAGGGGGTACTTCCATGTGTGGAAATGCAGTCAGTGTGATGTGCCGTGTTTGTTTCTAGACTGATAAAGAGCTCAGAGTTGAAGGCCAGGAGACCAAACTTGCTCTGTTCTGCCTCAGCTTTGACAGGTCACCATTGGCAACTTTGGTTGTATGAGCAAGTCTACAACGTGAGGACTCCCTTTCTGCCCCCTCCCCTAGATATCATGAAGAAATAATAGGTTAAAAATGACAAATGCATCCTCAAGTTAATTTGAGAGTTGCTCTTAAAGCTCCAGCGCAATTTTTAGAAACATGTACCAATTTAACTATGAGACCCAGAGAGGCTTCTTAGGTATATAGTTTTTAAAATGGAAGAAAAAGACCGTCTCTGATTTTAATTCTAGATGGCCTTTGGAATCAAACATCAGCAGAGCTCAGTCGTTTCAGATTAGGCCACAATTCTGATTTTTAGCGGGCATCAGGAAGAATGGATTGTGAGTTTGACGTCTCTCTTTAAGCCACAGAACCTTGTTAGGACCCCCCCCCAACACACACACACAGGTAGGATTTATTAAAACAGGCACATGCTATTCTAGGTGTGCCTTCCTGAATATGATTTACAGACTAAGACAAAAACAAAACAACAAAAAACAAAAAATAAAGCAAAAGGCTTTCTGTTATCAGAAATAGGAACAAGCAGAGAAAGCTACAAAGAATCATCACATGCCCCCACCTCCCCAAAAGCAGAGCACACTGAGCAGCAACAGAATATGGAATGTTAAAGGCCCTCATCATTTCTCCTGAGATCAGAACTAGGGGAAGGCCATACATTATACCAGGAAAGGCCTGGCTACATGGAAAGTAGTTGTAGGGGCTGAGACAAGGTCTAGGATGTTTAGGGATGAAGTGGAAGACTAGCTCGCTGTGGGGTCTTTCATGATCATTCCCCTTGGCCTTTAAAGGGGTGATTTTAATGCAATTTCCCTGTATCATCCAGCGTCTGGTAGTCTGATTGGATGGGAAGAATCAGCTGTTTCCTTCTGCCATAAGCCACAGCTAAGCGATGCTCTGTTTCCTTCTGGGTAAAATATTGAGTATTTACCATTGACAAGGAAATAGCAAGCATGCTCCAGGGTATATTGAACATAAGGATGCTTGTTTGTATTTGCCAATCGTTTACCAAACACATTGGCTATTCTAAGGGCTGTCATGGCAACCGGGAGTCACAGGCTGCTGGAAGAGGAGGTAGCTGTGTAGGGTAGGATTTTGATCAGATGGAAATGATTGCAAGTTCTGAACAGGGGCCAAGGACACTGCTCCAATGAAGTTACATTAAAGTGAAGTGTAGTTGGATTTGCAGTGTGTTTAGCAGCTAAGTTACCACAAGAACAGACTCAGCGCAGACATTTATGGAGATGCCAAGATCCTCGTGCAATGGCCGAGGATAAGGAAAACTTATCTCTTCTGGAACACTTTTCATCTTTTTTTTTTCCTGTCTTTTTATTGTTCCCAAGTTGTAAAGTACAAAGAAAAATGATGACCAGAACACTCTATCACAC
The DNA here is from genome assembly GCA_902168425.1 of Peromyscus attwateri. NCBI lineage: Eukaryota > Metazoa > Chordata > Mammalia > Rodentia > Cricetidae > Peromyscus > Peromyscus attwateri. The sequence goes on along the minus strand of CABHPP010001702.1, from coordinate 46,135 downwards.
CAACCCTGCAAAGCTAATGACCCATGATTACTAATATGAAGCTCAGCAGGGTGGCTGGGGTAGGCATTCTCTAAGCTGGCCTTTGGTGCGATCTACTTCCAGGTAGCTCTGCCCGTGAGCAATCAACCCCTCTTCTTAGGAAGCTGATGTAGGACTTTACTTCTCTCAGCTAGAATATTTGAAAACAATGTATGTCACCTCTGAGACTTGGTGCTGAAAGAAGCAGCTCCCCTCTTGGCTGTCTCCAGCCTCTCTGCCCCTTGGATCATCAGCTGCCCTGGGAATCCAGACCCTGTGAGCCAAGTGCCTGCCGGTGGCTTGGAAGTGAACTTGGAAGCAGTTTTCTAGCTTCGGGTGGGCGAGTCTGCTGTGACTGCAGCTTCAGAGAGACCTTGAGCCACTGGGACCCTGCTGAGCTGTCAGGGAACAACTGGTCCACAGAAACAAACAGTCCTAAAAGCGTCATTAGATCCAGGTCAGAGTTGAGTCTCAGAAATAGGAAATGTATGTAGCAGCGAGGGCAGGGAGTGCCACAGATCAAAAACCAACGGGTTTGCTTCTACTGCGCTTGGCCTCTGCTGGAGTTGATGCTCTTTCTCACCCTCGGACTGGGTGTTAAAAGAGGCACAAAAACACTATGTCTGTGTTTCCTTTTGTCTTGGAATAATGTCATGTCCGTCCCCCCCACTCCCACCCCCGCAACTAACTTGTATAAAAATGGTGATTGTGGTCAGTTTGTATCTACCTCTGTGAGGCTTCCCTGCCTTCTTGGGTGCAGATCTGCAGATCTCATAGCTCCTGTGAAGAGCCCGCCTGGCCAGTCTCATCCTTCTTCCCTGCCCACACAGAATCGGGTAGTTTGTGGTCCAGGGCCCATGTGGCTCTGTGGCTCAGTCTAGCCATTTTTTTACTTTACAAGCTGGCCAGGAAGAGATCTGTGAGCCTGTGAACTGTGGGCCACAGACACACAGAACTGTATAGTTCTAGGAAACAGGACCTTGAGGTGTGGGACAGAGGAGAGATTGTGCGTAAAATGCCTACAGAGTCCATCTCACGTGGGCTCATTACCTGGAAGGGATCAGCATTTCTTCAAACAGCTGGGCACACCCGGGGAAGGATGTTCCAGGCCAGCTTGGCCTACGTGAGACTTGGTCTCAACCAGAACCAGGGGTAGGGGATATATGTAGCTCAAGGGTAAGAGCACTTGCTTCTGTGAATGTCTGTTGAGGGGTATGGGGCGGGGGTGGGGGGGGCTACTCACAGCTGGGAAACACATCTGCCATCCTTCTGTGGAAGACTCACAGCCTTTCCTCATAGCGCCCTTTGCTCCCTGGAATATCTCCTCTTGTTCCATCCAGATTCTCAGGTTTCTAGAGTCTTCTTCTTTTTTTTTTTTTTCCCCCTGAGACAGGGTTTCTCTGTGTAGTTTTGGTGCCTGTCCTGGATCTCATTCTGTAGATCAGGCTGGCCTCGAACACACAGAGATCTGCCTGGCTCTGTCTCCTGAGTGCTGGGATTAAAGGCGTGCGCCACCACCGCCCGGCTAGAGTCTTCTTTATATTCCTTGCACAGCAACAATAAATGTCAGGCTCAGGACAGGCCAAGAACTGTTCTTATCATCTACCCAAATGTATCCGTTTCTGGACCCATTTTGTCTTTTCTCCTACTGTGGAATCCTCCAATGTAACCAAAATTTCACATTCTAATATAAAACAAAAGAAAACAAGGCGGTGTGGGGTCTCTTACAGAGATGTCTTTCCTTCTTGGCCAATATATTTAGAAAAAAAGTAATATCTCAGGTGACCATCAGTTTTTAGAAAGGTACCAAGTATGGTAGTATAAACCTGTCATCCAGCATTTGGGGGGGGGGGGGAGGTGGGGGGAGGGGCAAAGGTTGGAGGATCTAGAGTTCGAGACCATCCTGGCCTACTTAAGGAGACTGACTGACTCAATAAAGGATCACTCAAACAACAAAAGGCACATAGGCAAACACACGGGATAATTAATGCCCAAATGCATAAAGAACATAAACTTAGAATAAAGAGCAGCTTTTTAAAGTTGGATAAACATCCATGTGAAAACCTCAGCCCATCACTTCCCACCTTCCCGATACTGTGTGTTCTTGGTTTGACGTTCAGGAAAGTGGAGAAAAGCTACCAGTGTTGAGCTTGCCAAACTAACCGTCGTCCACTCAGTTAAAATGTGTCTGTCCCAAAAGGCCCTGAGACATGGATCTAGTGCTAGGCTTTTGTGGCAGAGGAAGAAGTTTGGCTTGTCTGTAAACTCCTGGTGGGGGGTGGGGTTGGTGGGGCTGGGGAGAGGCAATTCCTGGCTTATAGTAGATTTAAGAGTATCCCTTCTGAGATGGGTATGATGGTACACACCTTTAATCCACGCACTCGGGAGGCAGAGGCAGAGCTTTATGAGTTCAAAGTCAACCTGGTGAGTTCTGGGACAGCCAGGGCTATATAAAATGACACTGTTTCAAAATTTAAAAAAAAAGTTCCCTTCTGCTCATCGTGGGCCACAGGTTTGTGAGGCTTTTGTTCCTACAGCCCTCTGGAGCTAAAAGCCACAGTTCACAATGTTTGGCTCAGGCAACTCCTGAAACTGAGTGACTTTTAAACCTGTTTTCAAGGGGAAAAAAATCACTAGCCAGCCACCTGCCAGTTACTATGATGCCCACATTGAGTAGGAACAAGTCTCATCGGAGGCATTGATCCAGAAGAAACTCAACACTTTCTATGCCAGCAGCTAAGTTGAGACGTTCCTGGTAAATCTCAGAAAATGAGAACAGTGACTGCTTCCCAGGCAGCCTGGCCAAAGGCTTTTCATCACCATGGCTTTACCTGCCCAGAGGTGAGGCTAGGTATCACTTTGGGAAATTATGCTCTTCCCTCCCTCCCTGGATCCCTGGTGGAAGGAGGCCTGTTTCCACTCAGAGCTCTGTTGTGGCCACTGTGAGCCTCCAGGGAGGAAGGAGCTCCTCAGGTGGGCATCCATCCCTGATAAAAGGAGGATAACAAATAGTTCCAGGTACCATGTAGCCTAGGAGAGATTTTCCAGTATGGAAAGGTTACAGAGATTATGTCTGGATAGGATGGCCTTTCTTCTAATTTGCTGGCACACGGCATAATGTTAAGGACATTTGTTGTGGAATTAAGAAGTGTTTGGGAAAAACAATGTAGATATAAACCTGAGGGAGAAGGCTGGGTTCCTGTGAAAACTCTCAGTTCTGAGTATCCTTCCTACAGGACCTTCCAACAAGCAAACAGCCATTGCCCACTGCTGGGGCATTTTGTGCTTCTGGCAAAGGCCCTTGATGTGGATTAGTTCCTGTCCAAACTGGGAATTTGCTACAAGCTTTCCCTCTGCAGGTTCATTGCCAAAGGATACTGATTGACTTCTGTAATCAGGAGTGTGTGTGTGTGTGTGTGTGTGTGTGTGTGTGTGTGTGTGGAAGGGAGCTCACCAATTCACTCACTCTCCCTGAAGACCTGAATACTGGAAGTAGAAAACGCCCGTGAATCCAATGATCAGTGGCATCTGTGTTGGACAAATTTTGGTCTAGTATGTTAATATTTAATAAATGTGTCTAGAGTTCTGGGGACTTGTGCCAAGCAAGGACACACAAGGAGGTGCTTGTCTCTTAGGCTCTTCTTCCCTCAGGGGTGGTTGTTGGGAGGCAGCTGTTTGCTTGCATTAGTGGTGGTATAGGGGCGGGTCTATGAACAGGCAGAGGTTGGCTTCTTTGCTCACAACTGCATTTGATCTGGGAAGAAATAGAACAGAACCTTTTCCTACCAAAAGCAACAGCTGGGTAGGCTGTACCTTCATGTGCAGACAATCGTCTTTGCTACTGAATCAGGAGAAATCATATTTTTGAAAAGCCCTTCTCCCAAATTCCGGGCTGCAGAAGAGAACAAAACTAAAGCCGGGGAGACTTGTTGTACCTGTGATGTGCAGCTGTGAACTGGGGTTCAGTGAACTTGGGGCGATCCGGTCCTACTTCCGGATAGACCTGCCTGCAGGCCAACGCTGTGATCTCTCTCTCTTTCAGAGTTGTATGTTTTAAAATGTGTTTATCTATTTGTTGTTACATTCTATTTATTATTTTTATTGTGCATATACGATGTCTGTGTGGGCACGTGTGCGTGCCATGACACACTTGTTGAACCGGTTCCAGGAGTTGAACTCAGGTCTTTGGGCTTAAAGAGCATGCACTTCACTCACTGAGTTGCCTACCAGGCTCTGTGTCTAAAGTGCTGTGATTGCTAAGGCTGTGGGTCATCATGGCTGGGCCACGGTACCTGGATAAAATCTGTTCAAATATCCTGACTGTTTCTGTGAAAGTGTCTTCTTTGGTGAGATTAATATTTAAATGGGTGGATTTTAAATGAGAGAGGTTTGTCCTCTGTGGTAATGTTAACCTCACACAGGAAGGCCTCGATAGATGAAATGGACCAGTCCTGAGCAAGAAGGAATTCTGTCTGCCTACTGCCTTTAGGCTCAAACTAGCTCCTGAGCGTCCTGCCCATAGGCTGTGGACGTGCTGGCCTCTAAGGTCACAGGAGTCAATTCCTTGACACCAACCTCCCTGTTAGTTCTGACTAGTATAGGAGTCAGGTTTACAAACCTGTAAGTACCTCTCACCACAGCACCCACTAAAGGCCTCTGCATTGACCATGGAGAACTTTACCCAGAATAAACTCCAGAGCCTTCCCAGAGAGCAAGGAGAGACATCCGGAAGCATCTTCTCTCAGTCGGGGGCCAGGTAGGGCTCAAACAAGAGGAGCTGTGGGTGCTGAGGACTCCACTGACTTCCTCAGCCCTCTTCCTCCATCTGTCTTTAGAGGAGACCACATCTGCCCGGTGTTTACCTTAAGTTTGTCTGGTGAATAAGAGCTGACTGAGTTCTAGGGAACTGGTGGGGAAAACTGAGAATGTGACTTCTCTTAAGATAGAAGAGGCTTCCTCCCTGTTGTCTTAATCTCATCCGTCAGGACTGTTTTATTGTCATGCTCATGGACTGAGGATACTCTCTGGGCTTAAATTCTGGCTCAGCTGCTCTGTAATTGGACAAAGTGCTGAACCTTTTGATGACTCTATTTGTCTGGAATGTTGAACCTGGTCCTGTTATCTCCATATATGTTCATTACGTTTGCTTGGCTGTGACCAAGATACCTGACCCAGGCAACTTAAGGGAGGAAGCGCTCGTCTTGGCTCACAGTTCCTTGGATGCTTGTGCTCACTGACTTGGGCAGAAGATTTTGGTAGCAGGAGCCTGTTGTGGAGAAACACTGAGTTTCTTCATAGCCAAACAGGAAGTAGAAAGAAGGAACGATGATGATTGGCTGGCTTTCCCCCTTTTCTCCTTTAATTCCGTCTGGATTCTTAGCCTATGTGATAGTGCCACGTGCATTCAGTGTAGCTCTTAACTCTTACAGTTAATCTTCTCTAGAAACATCTTCTGAGGCATACCTAAAGGTGGACCTCACCAATCCTCATGGTATTCTAAATCTATGACAATGAAGAACAACCATCTTATCATAAAATAATAGAACCTATCTCAACGTGAGAGCAATGAGTGAGTCAATTAGCACAAGCAAGTGGAGAGTGTAGTAATGTGTACACATTGCTAGGTATATGATAAGGGGCGTGTTGGTAGAAGTTGGGAGCAGTCATTCCTAGAAGACAGGTTTTATTAGTTTTATTTATTACCTCCAAATGAAGCTCTTGATTAGTTGTCAAGAATCATCTCTTCGCTATAAGATAATGGATCAATCATGTCTCCCTTGACCTCATATGCTAATCCGAATAAAAAATGGATATCACTGAAATAAATCTCTTTAGCATTTCATGATTCAATGCCTGATTTTGGATGATAACCCACTACTTCCAGACCAGCCTCCATGTTTAATTTTGGATAAGCTTGTCTTGACTTTGTTTTTTTAGTAGATCTGGGATGAAGTCTAAGGCTTGTGGCCCAACACAGATGCTAGCTAACAGTCCCAAAATTCTCCTTCAGCTTTGCTGTTCCGCACGATCACCTTGTCAAAGGTCCTAGTCAGCACAGTTGTCTCTGTGAGCAGCATCAAGGCATAAGATCATATATGACAGGTGATGATTTTTTAGCAGCACTCTTATCCCCACGGAAAAGTCACGAAACACGACAGAATCCACTAACAAGAGTTTTATCAAGACAAGGAGAAAGGGATAGCTGTGATCAGGCCTGCGGAAGGACATGTGTGAGAAAGAGAGCGGGGAGGGGTGGGGGACACGGGCATGGGGCCCGTCTTATAAAGGCCAGGATGCACCTGCGCACACAGGCCCACGTGGCTATTCCATGGATGCACATAGATCACATGGTCATGACCACGTAGCCATGGGGCGTGGGGTACGTAGGACGTATGACCTGGAAACGACTAGGCGGAGATGACTAAGTGTTCCGCCGGGCATGCACGACGATGAGGGCGTGGTTGGAATTCCTATCAACAGGGCTACTGCACAGATGAGAAAACCAGCCAGGTCCTATTGAGCAGTTACTGAACTCTTACTATGTGTCAGGTACTGATCAGATGCTATGAAAAAGCCAAGTGTAGGATACAGTCCCTCAGAACAGAAGGACTTATAAAAGAGCATAAACACAGTTGCTTTCAACTTAGGATAATTTTTACCCCCCGGGGGACATTTTATACTGTGTGGAAATGTTTTGGTTTTCACAACTGAAGGATGATAGTGGTATGAGTGTCAGAAAGGAGGAGGCCTTGTTGCTACATGCATCTTGTATGCACTAGGGGTGCCAAGCATGGTAAACAGGAAAGCCCACCACAATAAAGAACCGTTGGGGGGAAATGGTGATAAGGGAGAGTTTGAGACACCCGAGAGAAGCGGAGCCTACATAAAGAGATGACCATCTAGAGTGGGGCCTAACTAAGCAGCACAGGCCATGACAGATGATGTGGGCTTTGGGAAGCCACAAAACAAACAAACAAACAAACAAACAAACAAACAAAAAGATGGGAGTGGATTGTAATGGTAAGTCTTTTCTGAAGTGTTCAAAGAATCTCTGAGAACAAGTGGGAGACGGGAATGCAGTGGGAATTGGTGGACACAAAGCCAAATGGAGAAGCCTTGACAGATGAAGGAGAGAGTTCTAGTGAAGACGAAGGGCTGCTGGCAGAGGCTGCCTTAGGGACTACAGAATGACTAGGAGAGACAATGCAGGGCAAAGACCCGAGAGTCAGGTACAAATGTCAGGTACAAACTAGCTTCAGGTCCTGGATCTCTGTGAAGTAGCTCAGTACAGGGAGTAACTGTTAAACCTGAGAATCGAGAGGAGAAAAGACCAAATCCACCAATTTGGTGTACAATTAAAGCAAGCTGTATTTTGGGGTGCACTGGGACTGGCCAGCCAGCTGTCTCACCCTAAATTGGGACTTGAGAGAGCAGCCCCAGCTGGCCTCTTGAAGTCCCTTTTATAGGAGAGAGAAGGTGTTCACAGGGGCGAGAGTTAGCTGTTACACATTGTTAGAAAGATACAGTGGAAGGGGAGGAAGAAGGGTGAGGATGTGCATCATGTGAATGAGGATGCAAGCAGCTTAGAGCAGATTGAAGAAACAGGAACTTCTTCTTAATTACAAACAGAAGCCTTATCTTGCAACGACTTAACACAGGACAAACAGGAACTTATTCTTTAACTAGATTTTAACACAGGACAACAGGGACTTATTCTTAACTACAAATAGAAGCCTTAACTTGCAAAGAGTTAACACAGGACAATCAGGGACTTACTCTTAGCTGACCTACCTGCAAACAGAACTCTTAACCTGTAAGGTCTATTGTTCCTGCTTTGCTCCTTTGCTCTCCCATTATCTTGCAGGGTATGTTGTTCCTGTTTGGTCTCACATAACCTCCCTATGACTCATGTTCCACGTCTGTACAGTGCTCCCTTTTCCATAGGGTCATGGGAAGAGCAGATGAACGGATGCACAAATGTGTGTGTGAATGGATGAAAGCCGGAACAAGGTTGATGTCAAGATGGAAGAGAAAGGAAAAGCTGAGAAGCTGGAACAGACTGGTGGCCGATTGGCTATACAGGATGGCAACAGACTGGTGGCTGATTGACTATACAGGATGGGAACAGACTGGTGGCTGATTGGCTATAAAGGATGGGAACAGACTGGTGGCCGATTGTGGCTGATTGGTTATACTGGATGGATCTTGAAAAGAGCCATAGGTTTCTGTGATGACCTGACAGACAGACATGGTGGCCTTACTGTAGCTGGAGTTTTCTCCAGTCCTGCTCAGCACCATGGACCCCCGCAACCACTTATAAAATAATCACTCAGAAACTTATATTATTTAAACTGCTCGGCCATTAGCTCAGGCCTACCACTGACTAGCTCTTACACTTAACTCAGCCCATTTCTGTTAATCTATATGTCGCCATGTGTTCCGTGGCTTTACCTGTTGCCTTTACCTGTTGCTCCCTGGACGGCAGGCTGGTGTCTCCTCCAGACTTCTACCTCCCAGCCTCTCTTCTCTGTTTGTCCCGCCTATCCCATACTTCCTGTCTGGCTACTGGCCAATCAGTGTTTTATTTATCAATCAATCATTGCAACATATATTCACAACATACAGGACATCCCACAACACCTTACAGACAGACCTGAGGAGATCAGGGAGGAGAAACAGTAGGTGGGTTTCTCATTGAGGGTAATGGAGAAGACGAAAATTCTGGACCATAAAAGCATAAAATGGTGAATGAATTAGAGAAATAAAACCTGTTCATATGTACCACTAAAAATCATATGTATGTACGAGGTCCTAGAACAGCTGCCTAATCTAATCATAATCTTGTTTGTCTTTCTGGGTTCATCTTCTTTTTGTTTATAGACTTTTAAAATTTAAACATTTTGGTAGTAGGAAAACACAGAAACGATGTAAAGTGACTATTCTTAGCTTTGATTATATTAAGTATTTTAGGTCATATTTAAAAAATGAGCACACCTGGCTACACCATCGTGGATGTTTCCAGGCTGAGCACAGTCAGCTGTACTTTGGTCTAGCTCATCGTTCCTCTCTACTAACTGTTTACAGCCCACTACTGCAAGGGGGAGAGGCCTCAGGCTGGGCATCCTCTCCTTCAAAGACTTTCCTAACCTAATCCTCTCTGTCCTCAGGCCCATTGTCTCCTACTGGATCCGATTACTCTGTCCCCAAGGACAGTTTGCAACCCTCCAAAAATATGTTCATGGCAAGCTTGTAATTTGAGGCTCCTTCAAACATATTCATCCATTCACATATCCAAAAATATTTACCACCCATCTTATTTCTGAAGAATTGTTCTAGTCTCTTGGGAAATAACTATAAGCCAAAGAGATAAAAATCTGATTACGTTCTAAAGGAAGGCAGAAAGTTTTTTTTTTTTTTTTAAAGGAAATTGTACAGTATGTTAAAAGAAGAAAAACTCATGAAAGGAAAGCAAGGAGGAAGAACAGAGTAAGAAGCCTGGCAGTGGTAGCACACACCTTTAATCCCAGCCAGGCAGATCTCTGTGAGTTCGAGGCCACCCTGGTCTACAGAGCGAGATCCAGGACAGGATCTGTGTTGTGGGATGTCCTGTATGTTGTGAATATATGTTGCAATGATTGATTGATAAATAAAACACCAAAATTACACGGAAAAACACTGTCTCAAAAAAAAAAAGAAAGAAAGAAAGAAAGAAAAGAAATGAACAGAGTAAGAAGCTTCAGAGCGGCGCATGCAGCGGGCAGTAAGAGTTGACACATACTTCCACTGACAAGGGGAGATTTGAGCGAAGGCTTGGAGGGATTGCAGGTGCTGCAGACCCTGAGGGAAGACACTTTAGGCTAAACCAAAGAGTCTGCCCCACAGCTGGCCTGGTGAGCTCCAGGAGCAGCCTGTGGGAGGCTGGGCATGGCGGGGCGGGGGGGGGGGGATGACGACGTATGCAGGTGCCTGGTGGAGTGATGAGGGACAAAAGGAGGCCAGATCAGGGAGGGCTTCCTAGGCTGCCCTGAGGATTTTGGCTACAACTCTGAGTGAAATGGGGAGCTGTTGAGGAGTTTGCAGACAAGGAGTAACATGGTCTGACAGGTTTAAAAAGACTGTTACTCTGGCCATTGTGCTGAGAAGACACTGTAGAGGGGTCAGGGTACAAATAGGAAGACCCCAGATGAGATAACGGACGTTTGACTACAGCAGTAACAGATGAGATGGGGGTAAGCTCTGTGTGTGTGTGTGTGTGTGTGTAGGATGTTATTTGTCAGGGGGAAAGTATATCAATCAGCTTTCTGTTACTGTAAAAGAAAGCCTAAGCAAAAGAACTTAAAAGGATGGAATGCTGATTTTGGCTCCTGGCTTCAAGAAACAAAGAGAAAGGAAGAGGAGGAGCTGAGGTTCCAGTATTTACTCCAAGAATACACTCCCAATAGCCCAGTTTCCTCCTGGAATCCCTCCTCTCCACCTGCAGCAGACTTCAGCAATACCACAGGCAGAATCAGGCCTTCACTTCCCAGACTTTGGTGGGATAGTCAAGATCTAAGCTATAGCAATATTCTGAAGAAAATTAGATGTTTTAACTATTTTCACTAACATTAAATACAATTACATTGTTGTGCAATCTTAACCATGATCCATCTCCAGAACTCTTTAATCATCCTGAACTGAAATACTGAAATTCTTGGAGATACACACACACACACACACACACACACACACACACACACACACACACGCACGCACACATGCACCCCCTCCATTTAAGTCAGGGTCTTGCTATGTAGCCCTGGCTTGCATTGTATGTACTATGTATCACATGTTGGCTTTGAACTCACAGCAGTCCTCCTGCTTCAAACCCCCAAGCGCAGGGATTACAGATATGTGTCACTAACCCCATTTTTTTTCAAGGCACGTGCTTTCCTGCCACATTGGCTTGGGGTGTGAGAGAAAGAGGTGGGTCAAAGATGACTCAAAAGTCATTGGCCTGGGCCACCAGGAATAGGGGACCGCTTCTGATAAGATGGAGAAGGGTGGGTAGAGGAAGAGGGGGAAGGGAAGAAGCATAGGAGTTCTGATTTCATCTCAACAGCCAGTCAAGGTGACTACTAGACATCCAAAGGAGGCATGTGAGAGTTTATTTGCTTGTGTTCGGCTGCAGTTCATTAGAACTGGGCTGGTCTTGTGCATTTGTGTGTCATGAGCTGGTGGACAGGCTCTTTAAGCCACAGGAGGAAATGATCAAAGGGAGGATGAGACAAAGAAAAAAAAATCAAAGGTTCTGGAGGCTGTCCAAGCTGAAGAGGCCGGGCAGGTGGATGAGGAAACTTAGAACAAGCCTAAGGGGGTACAGTGCCACACGCTATAGGTCTCGCGAGAGGAGAACTTGGACCTGACCACCGGATTTCATGGTGCGTGTCCATGTTTAGACTAATTTTTCAGAAGAAAGAGAAAATAGAGCAATCAGAACCAACAAGTGTAGGTTATTCATTTCCAGATTTGACCATTGACAGAGGAAAACTGGTGTAGGAAATACTGCAGGGTCATCTGCTTTGTTCTGTAGCAGTGGCTGAGTGAACAGTGTGTTTGTCCTGACAGCCATGGTCTAATGAGAAGGAGAAAACGGTGATCCGGGAGGAGGAAGGTTGGCAAAAGTTTTCAATTTGAATACCTCTTAGCGAACTTGGCCACGGCACTTTGCCACAGTCTATCCAGTATTGACCTGCTTTACTGATTTGTTTAACCTCTACTTAATTGTCCCCCAGACTGGACAGACACAGAGCTCATGAGGCCCCGCAGCAACCATGCAATAAATGGGTCAGAATGCCAAATGGGCTCATTCCTCCAAAGCAGACGGAGTTCTGAATGGCTAATGGAGCCTCCCTCCGAGGAGTGGTCTGTCGTCGGTCTGTCGGTCTCTGTCTCTTTCTTTTTGGCAGTTTGCTCACACAGACATCACACGGAGCTGATGAAAACTGACAGAGGCAGCTAGGATCTGAAAACCTCGTAACATGATATACTGAAGGTTTTTAGGACTCAGGAGTGAATTTGATTTTTAAGCCTTCAGATGCATCTTGGTTGCAAGAGAGGAAAAGAGAAAGTAACTAAGTCAGAGCAAGTTATAAACAGCAATGCCACGGGGCAAAGGGGTGTGCCAGGGACTGGACTTTAACCCACGGTGGAGACCGGAGTTGGTAACTGTATGCCCAGTGTGTCGGCAGTTCAGTGATTGTGCAATGGCTGAGTCTGAATCCGAGAAATGCAAATCTACAACTGCATGAATACAGGTCTGGTGGGGGTTAAATCTGGTAGCCAGCCTCCAAAATGGGCCAGCCAGCCCTACCTTTTTCTTTATTAGGTGTACAGTGTTCTGCCTGCCCAGCAGAAGCGGGCACCAGATCTTATTACAGATGCTTGGGAGCCACCATGTGGTTGCTGGGAATTGAACTCAGGACCTCTGGAAGAGCAGCCAGTGCTCTTAACCATTGAGCCGTCTCTCCGGCCCCTCCACCCCTTCTCTTATTCTTTCCTCTCAAGCTACATTCTACCATGGCATGGCAAGGGTGTGGGGGGAATACGGAAGGGTTCGAGTAACATGATTCTAAACCTTCCAGTCTCTGGTTGGATTGCATTGACCAAAGGCTGGAGGAGAAGGTAAGGGAATGCTTGGAGCCATCTGCATCCCTTAACTTCAGACCACAGCACTGGTGAGCCGAGAGAGCTCTGTCCCACTTAGCTCTCTCTCTTTCTCACAGTCCTTTTGGACTCAAGGAGAGTGACAATTAAGGGCAATTAAGGGGGGCACCTTGCATATCTCTGTGGTTCCTTTATTCCATCTCTAGCTTTGTGATTGATACCTTTCTAAGTAGATCTTTGACGGGACTGGAGAAATGGTTCAGTTGTTGAGAGCACTTGATGCTCTCTCAGAGGGTCGGAGTTAAGTTCCCAGCACCCATGTTGTGTGGCTTATAAGTGCCTGTAATTCTAGCTCTGGAAGATCCAATGCCATCTTCTGTGCTCCTTGGGCGCACACACACACACACACACACACACACACACACACACACACACACACTAAATCAATCAATCAATCAATCAATCTTTTTTTTGTTTAAACACAGGGTCTTCCTATGGCCTGAAACTTGCTATGTAAACCAGGTTGGCCTTGAACTCAGAGATCCACCTATCTCTGCCTCCAGACAGTTGAAGGTGTGCAACACCACACCCAGCAAATGCTCTTCCCTGCGGGAGCCCTGCCTAGCGTAGTGACAGCTATCAGAGTGGAGCTAGCAGGCAGGTTCAAGGTCAGAACTAAGATTCCTCTGGTCACATCGTTAGAGAATGAGGAATAATCTCGTTCATTGGAGAAATGGCCTAATCATGTCCTCTTCAAATTGTCACCGGTGGTGGCAACAGCAGCAGGTTCTGTCCACACGGAACTTTGGAAAAATCCCAGGAATTTGGGGTTATTTCTGGGCTCCGCTGCTGAGCACCTTCTATTTGAAAAGTAACTCAGCTTGCTCATAGTGACGACTGGTTCCCACAATCTTTTCTCTCATGAGTCCAGCTTTTCATTGAACAGATTTCAAAAGACGTTTAGTCAAAAAGACCGAAGCCCATGTCATCATCATGTTCTTCATTCGTGGCTTTCGCTTTCTTCTCCTCACTGGGGCAGCAACAGTGTAGGGGCCGGACCTTCGGTTGGTGAGGCACTAGCAGCTGGAGCACTAGCCGTTGGAGCACTAGCTGTTGGAGCACTAGGCATAGGAGCACTAGCTGTTGGAGCACTGGTCATTGGAGCACTAGCTGTTGGAGCACTGGTCATTGGAGCACTAGCTGTTGGAGCAGCTCCACCAGCTCCAACACTGTATGTGAGGGTCCCATTGTCAACACTGGAGCGGGCCTCTGCAAACCAACCAGGCCCACAGGGTTCACTGTTGACGCCAGCAGCTGCTTTTATGAGGGCAGTGGCTTTATCCTCTGTGAGGGTTTCTTCATCACCATGCAAAAAAGAAGCAGCAAGGTGAGCTTGGAGACAGAGGCCATGGTGTGAACTGTCAGACCCGTGCCAGTCACTGGAGAGAGTGAGGGCCTCACTCCAACATGGCCTTAGTTTCCTAACAAAAAACCAAGCACTTTGGCAGCAACTGAGGAAAGGCAGGACTAGAATCTTTTTTTTTTTTAAGATAAATCTCTATCATTTAATTTTTAATTAATTCTATTTATGTATCTGGGTATTTTGTCTGCATGTATGTGTACATTTTGGTGTCTGATGCCCACAGAGGCCTGAAGAGTGTGCTGCCCAGTGGCCTAGGACTGGAATGCCAGATGGTTGTGTACTATCATGTGGGCCCTGGGAACCGAACCCTGTCCTCTGGAAGAGCCACCGGTGCTCTTACCTGCTGAGCCAGAGCCCCAGCCCTAAAACTAGATTCTTCATCATGAATCTAATACTTACGTCTCTTCACTCAAACTGTCTTTCATAAGCCTGGTTCTCTCTGATTCAAGAACTGCAAAACTGGGTTTATGGATGTTACCTATTGTAATGTGGAGGTGGCATTATGGAAGGAGCCCCCAGCAGATCAAGGAAACTCCCTGACCGGGAGACATACTGGACTATTACTCTTTAGTCCCCACCAGCAGGTTCACAGTTAGTTCGCTGTGAGCTAAGGAAAGAGGTCTAGGCTCTGGCCTCATTTACAGATAGGTCTGCATTGCAAGCCTGTACCTACGGGAAAGAAATAGTTACTATGTAAGGATCTCATCCAGAGGCAACTTGGAAATTAAAGCTGAAAGGCCTCCCAAGACTTCAGGGAGCCTGTTAGCCTGCTCACTTCTGGAAAGAGTTAGTCTGAGCCATTAGCAGACACGGGTTCATGGGTAATGGCAAGCTAGTTGGCTTGTTAATTGGGAACTAGGAAAAATAATAGACTGGGAGATGGGTGATGTAATTTAAAATCAGCGAAAGATTAAGTTCATCAGCTATCTGTAGTGAAGTTTTTCATTTTAAAAGCTTTCTAAAAACTGTGGTGGGTCTAATTTAAAGCTCCTGCTCATGGAGATCCTTGGAGAACACGGTTTCTGGAAACCCATTCTTGGCTACTGATAGCCAACACTAGCCTCGACAAGAGCAAATCGGGTGTGTACTGACCATGTGTTGGTCACAGAGAGGAAATGCAAAAACTAGGCCAGAGAGAGGAGCCTGAGAAGGGAAACCACAGTGGCCAGAGTGCCAGGAACTTTTTTTTTTTTTTTGTGACAGTTTTTTGTTTTTTACTACAAAAGATGTCATGATGTTCCTATGCTTCTGAACACTCATGGTTCCCTGCTCTTGTCCGGGGCACAACCGGCTTCCCCTGCACACTGTCATGGGCCGGAGCCTTCCTAACATTGACAATGATCTCCTTTTCAGATAGCACCTTCCAGTCTGTTCTCTGCTGCTGCTGTTGCTGCTCAGTGCAGAAGAGGTGAGTCTGCTTCTAGGGCCGTTTCTTGGAAATGGGTTCATGCAGTTTCTCGACTGTCTGTTGAGGCTCTTGTCTGCGTCTCTTGCTTTCTGTCTGGGAAGCTTTTTCCCACGATGGGTCCTCATTGAACGCTTGTTTTCTTAAAGATGTAAGTCAAATTGTAGGGGTGCTCTGGTCCTCCAGCCCCCTGAATACAGTCTCTTCCTCCGTGTGTCCCTGCAGACTGTGGCGGGGTTCTGCCCTTATCATTTATTTGTTTGTTTTATATGTTTGTGTTCCACTCAGTAATGTGTTTCCCCTTAAGCATAAGAATCCTGTCTTCATTATAAGACTCACTCCGTGAGTCGGTATGTGACCGCGTTAGGATTAAATCAAAGCGTCATGACAGCAGCCATTTGATAAGCGCTGTGCGAAGAGATTTGCATTTATTCATTCACACAGCTCTCAAAACCTTCCATGGTGTTTTCCTTTATAATTCTCACTTTATAGATGAGAAAAACCAAGGCTTAGAGAGGTCACTTTGCTTTGTCTGAGGCCACAGTATGAAATGGTGGAGCGGGGGGGGGGGGGGCACACTTGTCTCCCCCACCCCAAGACTGGGTTTCTCTGTGTAACAGCTCTGGCTGCCCTGAAATTTGCTCTGTAGACCAGGCTGGCCTCGAATTCACAGAGAGCTGCCTGCTTCTGCCTCCCGAGCGCCTGGATTAAAGGAGTGTGCCACCACCTCCAGGCTACACTTGTGTTCTTAATCATTCACCTTGCACCTGTGTGTAACAATAGCGATATGGATGAACTGGTAAGTGCTTCCACTCTGCCTGACTCAGAGCATGAGTTTGTTGGATTGGTTATAATTTTAGGCCTCTCAAAAGTATCAGACCCCGGGCATATGACATATCCTTGCAATTTCATTTCAAAACAACTCTGAATTCCCTTTGCCTTTCTGACTTCTGGATACAGAAGACAAAGTCCTCAGAGTTGTAATTCAGAATTTGCTCAAGGAGTTAGAACTAGGAAGATACCATTTTTTTTTTTTAAAGATACACAGATTGCCTTATCTCTGAAAGAATCTAAAGGATTTAGGAATACGCTCCTTACAAACAATTGTTTGTAAAATGATTGCTTTTCAATGCTAGACAAGTGAGAACACAGATAAGCCTGAGCAGAAATGAAGAATCTTCAGAAAATGATCCCCAGCATCCCAGGCCATGGCTGGACAAGCTGAAGAGCAAGAAACAAGTGAGTGTCGTTTCCACAGGGAGTCCCCACACGGCATGCTCTCCAGGGAGGTCCTGCCGGTGACCATGCCCACAAATTCAAATCATGTCAGTTATACAGTAAGAGCTCAATAAGTGTTCTAGAAGAAAGTGAGGGGAAAATTCAGTTGAGCTAGCCTACTCCGCTAGACTTAAAGTCAGAGTTTGAAACAAGACAGTGACCAGTGAGGAAATAGACTCTGGCTCCTGCCATCTTGGGTTGGGAGACCGCAGCTTGGGGGAGGGTAGAGAACTCGGACACAAGCTTAGGGCACAGGGAAAGTCAGAGGTGTGTGTGTGTGTGTGTGTGTGTGTGTGTGTGTGTGTGTGTGTGTTTCTCTTCTCAAAAGCGAAGAATCACTAAAGGCAAATGAAAGTGTTTCAGGGTAAGTCATCGTTTAAGAATCACAGCATCCGACACTCCGAAGCTATGCCGTCAAGAGAACTTGTGATTTCAAAGAGTCACAGAATGTCAAGTGCGTTCCTGGCCCCCAGGGCTGCGTGGCAGTCATGCTGTTTGCAGCTCTTGTCTCTGGCTTCTGCTGCCTGGGTGCACTGGTGGAGCTGGACGGTAGATGGGAGGTGGAGGCAGATGCACGTGCCCTGTTTTTGTTTGTTTGTTTATTTAGTACAAATGACTAAAGCAATAATGGTTTTCACAGTCCAACAGAGGCGGGGCGCAACCCTCAAAACGCAAGCCGCTGCCTCCCCTCCCGCTCTCAGAGCTTGCTGAAGAGAGGATCCGGGTCAAGGCTCTGTATGATTTCCTGCCCCGGGAGCCCTGTAATTTGGCACTGAAGAGAGCAGAGGAATACCTGATATTGGAGAGGTGTGATCCTCACTGGTGGAAGGCCAGAGACCGTCTGGGGTAAGACGATGGCTGAGTCCTCATCACTCTTTTCTCAACCTTCGAAGACTTCAGGACATAAAGGAGAACTTGCGTGGTAGTTCATAGTCTCCATGTGCGTAACTCTACCCTCTGCGTGGGATAAAACAGTCTCCACACTCCCATTTGTAAGAGAACAGTAGAATACAGTGACTTCTGGCAGATGACTGAAACCAGAAATACCTGCCTCCATCCGCCTCGCTGTTCTCATGCTACATGTGACCCTGTGTGTCCCGGGGATCAAGAGCTAAAGTTTTACTTGTAGACTAGGAACAATAAATAAGGACAGGAGAGATAACTCACTCCAAGAAGTGCTTCTCTCACAGAGGTAGGGACCAGAGTCTGAATCCCTAGAACATACAGAAAAGTCTAGTGAGCCTGGTGGTCCTCCTGTAACCCTAGCACTAGAGAGAGGCCAAGAGAAGGAACTCCTGGAGTTAGCTGGCTAGCTAGGCTAGCAGACCTGAGGAACTCAGATCATTGAGAGATTCTGTCTCAGTATGTAAGGTAGAAACCTATCAAGGAAGACTTATAATGATCAGTTGATCTCAAAGTGACTAAGCTAAAAGTAGAAACCGCCAAGGTATCGGGTCCATTATTTTTAATTTCTACGATGTATATACATTTTAGTTGGGCTCTCCTCCATTATAAGCAATGCTGTAAAGCAACTCTTGAGCAAGTAAAACTCTTCATGTAAGGTGGGGCTCACGTAGGGAAGTTCCTAATTCACGACAAATGGCCATCCTGCCTTAGATGTGGAAGCAGATAGGACACTTGTCAGCGCGGAGGCCAGGGTTTCTCTTTCTCCTGTCCTTTTACCTCCACTTTGACCAAAAGACAACCGAGGCGCATTATTGACAAACTGAAAGCGAGCTGTAGAACAAGGCTTGAAATGCGGTAACTTTTATGTACATGAAATCTACGAACAACACCACATATTTCAACATGCGAGCAGAGCTCATTGAAAATGATCACTCAGTGGACTGTGGTGTCATGCGCAGGAAGCAGTGACCCTGCGTGAGAGGGCTCAGTAAAGAAACTGCCGATGTGACCGCTCCATGATGTGGTTAAGGTGCTTATTGTAGATACGAGAGACAGAGCAGAGAGGAAAAGAAGCAGACTGGAGATGGCCAGGGCTAGGGAAGCGGGAAAGAATAGTGGAGATGGCAAGCAGGAGAGAGAGAGAGAGAGAGAGAGAGAGAGAGAGAGAGAGAGAGAGAGAGAGAATATAGCATGGTTAGAGAGTAAGAAAAAAGAGAGAGTAAGCAGATAGCGATAAATAGATGATAGATAGATAGATAGATAGACAGACAGACAGACAGACAGACAGACAGACAGTATAGTGAGAATAGCAGGAGTGACAGGTTTCTGGGAGGAGGGAATCCTGGGGAAGTAAGAAGGGCTAGGATGCTATTGTGGACCTTGAAATGTGTAACAGGTATTTGTGATACCGAGGGAGCCTGGAGGCAGGCATGGGCTTCGATAGCAACCACAGGTAGCCACTTCGGCCAGGGGTAAGGAAGGGAAAAGACTCCTTTTGACAGGTGGGAACTGGTTTCATAAATCCCCGAAGAATGCTGGCTTTTATCTGACCACCAGAAATCCTCCCATAGTGCAGGTTGAGCGGGGCCTAGTCTCAATTTTGGACGAGTCAGTTAGCATGCCCTTTTCAGGGGGGCAGAAATAGAGTACCCTGTGGACCTGACAGTGACAAAGCAGAATTTTGGCAGTATTTTATAAACTCTATACATTTTACTATGAAATACAAAGCTAATGGCTTTTTTTTTTTTTTTTTAAGTCTGAGGCGTTCTAATAGTCCACCTTTGGTGAGGCCAGTTGCACAGTACCCAGCTTGCCAGTGTCCTTTCTACTGAACAATGCACTTGGAGTCTTAACTCAGAACTGCGTCCACTTCCCCTTTAAAATACATATTGGAGCTGGGCATGGTGGCACCTGCCTGCAGCCCTAGCGCTCTCGAGGTGACACAGTAGGACCTGGAATTTGAGGTTAGCCTGAGTTGCATGGTGAGATTATTTCAAAGAAAAGGGGTGGGGGGTGTTTAGAGAGGTGGCTCGGGGTTAGGAGTGCTGGTTGCTCTTCCAGAGGATCCGGGTTCAATTCCCAGCACCCACATGGCAGACTTACAACTGTCTGTAATTCCAGTTCCAGGAGATCTGACACCTTCACATCAATCCACATAAAATTAAATTAATTATTTAAAAAAAAAGAAAGAAAGAAAGAAAGAAGGAAGGAAGGAAAGAGAGAAAGAGAGAAAGAGAGAAAAAGAAAGTTCATGGAGTCTTAAAATCTCTTTAAATAGTTTGTAAGTCAGGATCTTGGTATTTACTGTACAGAGATATTGTGAGTTTGGAAATGAAAAACATTTTTATTCTTTTAACAGTTTAAGAGTAAAATGTTTTTGATTTCCCTCTACATCTTTGGGGTTTAAGTAATTATAGTCATGGTAACGTTACAAACCTGTCTCTCATCTTGAGTTTTCTTTTGTTTTGTGTTGTAGGAATGAAGGCTTAATCCCAAGCAACTATGTGACAGAAAACCGACTCACCAATTTAGAAATCTATGAGTAAGTGTCCCCTACAAAGCCTGTGCTATGATTAACCTCTGAAAATCAGGGACCTGCTGGGAACTTTGAGGTATGGACAGTTTTCAGGTTTGTAAAAGAAAAAGAAAGTAACATTCGATAGCCTTAGCAACAGAGAGACCTCTGATTCTTCTCAAGGTTGCTTCTGAAAATCCTTCTTAAGCTTGTATTTGTTTTGTTTGGCACAGCCCTGCTTTAGAAACACCGACATACGTGTTGTACTGCATATCCTACATGGAACATTTACTTTTCAAAATGACAGGTTGTAAGTCTGACAGTCTGCAGGGGCCAGTTTTAGATGTTGCTCTTGTTTTGATACTCTTTAGAAATATCTGAGGATCAGATGTAGGCTAATGATACAGTTTGCAAGAACCTTAAGTATGCTTATCAAATTTATGCTTTAAAAATCTTCCTCTTCTTTTGGTAACAAATCATGCTTTGGAATAGGAAGATCTGAGCAATGACTTTGTAGATCCTCACTCTTCAGGTGAAAAAGTAAGGCTGAAAGATTAAGTTATAGGCACAAAGTGTCCGACCTGGGACTAGTCCTATATGTTTTATAAAGTAACGTTCTCAGTTTGAATTTGTTGTGCCCACGTCGCCAGACCCCCGCCCCCCAAGCAAGACCACCACAGAGCCGATACCCAATGCAAAACACACAGGGGTTTATTGATAACAGGCAAGCCTGGGCTTGGTCCGTGTCCAACACT
Organism: Peromyscus attwateri; assembly: GCA_902168425.1. Taxonomy (NCBI): domain Eukaryota; kingdom Metazoa; phylum Chordata; class Mammalia; order Rodentia; family Cricetidae; genus Peromyscus; species Peromyscus attwateri. The sequence continues at coordinate 25,193 of CABHPP010001702.1, read as the reverse complement.
CGACAGAGTGGGTGGAGGGGGACGGCCCTGAGCTCTCAGAGTGAGGGGTTTTTTTTAAGGGAAAAACTGCAAGCTGGGTGGTACAGCCTTTGGACCATATGTACCATATGTCATATGATTGGGTGAGGGTATGTAACCTTTGAATTTACTGGTTGGGGGTTATAGTTATCATTTGGGGGCAGGCCTGGACAAGTCCCAGGCTCTGTCTTTGAGCTACCATGGAGGCTGGCTGGCCTAGCACGTTCACATTGACCCATGCATGTAGCTCTAAGTTGGTGAGGGGTCCCAGACAGTAAACAACTGGCTGAACCTTGAGCAGTCAGAGTATGTGCTGAAAGGGAGCTACTGCCAGGACTACGTCATAGCCCTCCCAGAACCTGCTTGCTTAAGTCTCAGGAAACTGAAATTGAGGCCTGATGACTGAGAGAAGACTGAGCAGCCTGTAATGGAGTCTGCTTGGTCCTTTCAAATTCACGCCCCCTCTTCCCTTGGGTACTTACCTTACAATTAGCATACGCTTCCAACAGGGGTTCGTATGTGGTAAGAGTAGTGGTATCAAGTATTTCTTGAGACCAGACATTGAATACAATGGAAGAAGCTTCCTCAGCCTTGCTAGGACTTTAGACAAGATTCAGTATACCTTTCTCTAAAATAACTCCAATTCTGAAAGTTTTGGTGAATAATACAGGCCTTCTTGGAGCACAGATGAGGGGTCACAGGGCATGTAGCACATCTAACTCGGCTTTCCCAGACCCCCAGAGCACTCTGTTGGCTCTCTCTTCCTCCTTCCCATCATGCTCTTCAGCTCCATCACAAAAGGTCCTCCTCACTCTTTGCTGCCCCGAATGTTCTTTCTGTTGATCTGACCCTTTGGCCTAAGATTCCAGTCTCCAGTCTCCACCTCCTTCAGGGACTGAACCACCTCCCTTAGTTTCCCATCCACTTACAGTCACTCAAGTCTGCCCCAAGGGGTCTCACTGCTCCCTGCGCTGAGGCTGACCAACAGAACAAGTCTGGCTTAGAAGAGAATGCATATGAAAATCAACAACAGAATAATTAGAAAAAGTAGGACTTTTTTTTGTATTGTTGTTCAAGTTCAGATTTTCCGGAAGATTAAAGGAGATGTGTGGTACAGTGCCTACCAGCCTAGTGGCTACTGAGTGAACTCTCACTATGGTACTTTCATTTCTTGTGGTCATAGCTCATTTGCTCATTGTCTCCTCGGTTGAGACTAAGCGGAGCCTCTGGTTTAAGGCTGTTTGCATTGTAGATACCGGATCCTTTGAATGGAACAGCTCTGAGAGGTTAGACGCACACCTTTAATTCCAGCACTCGGGATACAGAGGCAGGAGGATCTCTGTGAGCTTGAAGCCAGCCTGGTCTCCAGAGTGAGTTACAAGCTAGCCAGGGTTACACAGAAAAACCCTGTCTCGAGTCCCCTTCCCCCCCCCCCCAAAAAAAAACCAGTATTTCCATTTAATGTTTTTGGGCTCTGTTTTACATGAATTTGAAAATCGTGCTTTTTAATGATTCAGATCTTAGGACTACTCACTAAACTTTATTTCTTTTTAAACAGGTACACTAAAATACAAATATAATAGTTATCCTAACTAATCACTAGAACTTATTGATCACTTAGTATGTGTTCTACACTTTTGTGATGACTGTACAAGAGAATTGTTGTAGGTGGAGGTACTGAGTGCAGGAGCAGCTGAGTCCAAATCCTAGCATAATCGCCATAGCATTTTGATTCTGGACAACCCTGCCTATTGTCGCTGAATGCTCCAAAAAGTGGAGACACTACCTCATATGGTACATAGTAAACATTCCAGACAGTCTAGTGATTATTGTTATTTCTATGAACAATGAAGATAATGGGGAAGTCCTTTTAAGTTTGGCCCACCCTGTCTAGTTTACAGGTGATTAGAATGCCTTAGTTACTGTAGCACCTGGATCCCTTTACGTGTTCAATCCATTTATGTACACCAGGGATGTATGTGATATTAGTAGCTTTGAGCCCTGGGGATACAATTTAGAAGACATAGAGCCTTCCCTGCCTTAATGGGTCTTACAGTTAATGGAGAAAAGAGACATTAAACAATCCTAGATTTAAAAACAAATAGCTAACTCTAAATTATAGTTCTAAAAGAGTAATGTAGGAGTCACAAGAGAAAACAGGGGGAAGTGATGGATGTAGGTGGAGGAGTTGAGTTAGGGAAGACTTCTATAAGAACATGACATGAGATCTCAAGGTGGTAGGAGGCCGTGTGAAAGGTGATGGGGGACTTCTGTTATTCCAGAGGAACACTGGGGCATAGGAAGATTGATGGACACTTTGGTTTTAAACACACACTCAAATTATCAACAGTCCATTGTACTAACACAGTTTTCAGTAGGCCAATTCAACAGGCCAATCTTAATAAATTATTTATAAATTTAAATAAATAAGAAGAATCGCTGTAATTCAAATTCTACTGACTAAACGTACTCAAATATTTAGTCCTATTTATAAGCCCAGTTAATTAGATTTCCTGAAATATCTGACTTGAATTAACAAACTGGGTATATTCAGTTATGGTTTAAGCACTTCACGTGATTGGCTGAGCAAATTTACAGGTGTATTAAGTGCCATGTAAATCCTTTAAATGATGCTGGAGAGTTAAATGTTTAAATGATGTGGTAAGTTAAGTTCTCCTAAGTGCAAATATTTATAAATTAGTCAAATTCTCTTCAAATAACATTTAAAATTAATTATACATTTGAAATCATTAAAAGCAGAATACACTATATCTTCTTAAAATTATAAACATTCAAAAGAGCAAATGTGTTGATAATCCAAACTTTACCTGGGAGGTGAACTCAATTTATCTTTTTTTTTTTTT
>CABHPP010001702.1:6439-22211 GCA_902168425.1 Peromyscus attwateri | reverse complement strand
ACACACACACACACACACACACACAGGCTGTTTCTACTGAATTGTGGCTTCATATGCTGGATTACTTTTTAATGTTCAACTCTTATTTCACACTATTTGGTATTAGTTTAATATAAGGTGTCTAGATATGGAAGATAAAGTCTGTGGTAGTTTTAATTATCAACTCCATGCAATCTATGATCACCTGGGAAGACAGTCTCAATGAGAGATTGACTAAATCAGGTCCCCCTGTGGGCACATCTATGGGGGATTGTTTCGATTCCTTTAGCTGAGTGGGAAGACCCCCTCCGCCCCCATTGGGCCTGGCACCATTTCCTAGGCAGGGGATCCTTACCTGTATAGGATTAGGTGACTGTTTGAGTGGTATATTAGTCAGAATTCTTTGGAGGAACAGAACTTAGAAAATGTATTTCCTATTTGTGTTCTATTAAGAGGATTTATTAGAATGGCTTGCAGGATGTGGTTCAGCTAGTCCACCAACGGCTGTCTACCAATGGAAGGTCCAAGAATCAAGTAGTTCTTCAGTCTGTGAAGCTGGATGTCTCAGCTGGTCTTCACGACATGCTGGAATCCCGAAGAAGTAGGCTCTAATGCCAGTGAAGGAATGGATTTGCCAGTGAGAATGAGGGCAAGCAGGCAAAGGGCTTCCTTCTTCCATGGCCCCTAATCTGGGCCAGCAGAAGGTGTGGCTCAGATTAGAAGTGGGTCTTCCCACATCAAAGATCCAGTTAGAAAGTGGGTCTTCCCACCTCAGAGATCCAGATTAGACGTAGGTCTTCCCACTTAAAAAGATTTAGTTAAGGGGGAAAAAATCCCTTACAGGTGTGCCCAGCCATTTTGGGGGTTTTCCAGATGTAGTCAAGTTGACAAGCAACAATAGAACAGCCATCGCAACAAATCTAGTTGCATAGTGTTTTCATCTGTAAATTCACTACAGTAAAGTGATTTTTATTGAAAATCCCAAATAGTTCTGGAAACAAACAATAGAGCGGAGAAAGCAACAGAGCTCTGGTGTGCAACATGAATCCCTCTCTCCTGGGATGTACTGCGACCAGCAACATCTGGTTCCTGCTGCCCCAGCTTCCGAAGGAGACAATGGCTTGTAACCTGCCGTTCTGAGCCAAAATAAGCTCAGCAATGGAAAATGAAACTAAGACATAGTTTCACCTCATTTTGTAAAAGCCCTTCTAACTTTTAGCATATGATTGAAATGGATTCAATGCCGAACCACTGCTCCCGATCTCACATCACCCTCATTGAACCTCTTCGTGACTTAGAAAGGGAAGAGTCCCTCAAGGACCCTGACTTTGTCAAAGACTTCTACCTGGCTCTGGGGTAACCACTTTGAAGTCATTCTTAGGATATCTCCATATGGATGCATTTCAAATTCATATTTAAGCAAAATGAATGCATTCACTTTCGTTGTTTGTCACTATGATAAACAGATGTAAAATACTAAAATTATCACCAACACCGTAGTAGGTGGAAAATATTATTAAGAATGCAATTTATATGGATTTCTCTCAGTTTGAGTGTCCTTTTACAGTCTTGGCCTTTAACAGTCCACTTATTTTAATGAACGCTCATCACTATTTTCTTTTAACATGCAGATTTTACAACCTAACCAGTGGTGACCTCTCCATGTTAGCGCCCGTGTCTTTAAGGCTGCCTCATTTCTTCTGAAGGGATTTTTTCTTTCTGTGAGAAGTCTTGGACCCACATTGAAATTCCTCCAATTCATGTGAAAGTCCCAGCTGTTGTTCACTGTCCCTCTCCCCCCACAGCCCGAGTGGCCAGTTTCTCTGTCTAATCCACTGTCATTCCCTCCTGCTGCCCGTGGTTCATCTTTTCTACGGTTTCTTTTTCAGTTGGATGACATCAGTGGTTTAGGCAGCTGACCATCTAGATTTCGAGTCAGTTTCTCACCACCAGGTGTTAGGGGAAGTCCACATACTGAGAGACTCCGTCCTTTTATGGCGTTCGGTTAGCCACCTCTGGCCCATCCGTGGTGACTCAGCTCGTGCTCAATGTTGCCTTTTTCACTCCACAAAGCAGTCTTCTCAGTAATATTCCATTATGTCTAAAGCTCTTTGTAAATACGTTGTTTTGAAGTTGAAAGTTTCTCGACCTTTCTGTCCTTGTTTTCTGACCGTCTTTCTCTCCTTTCTGTACATTTTGAGATTACTGCTTAAGGATGGTCACATCGAACTACATGTGTATCTCATAATATTATTTAATTATGCCTACTGTGTGTAGTTCTGATGGTCTATGACATGCTGAATGCAGAGGAAGCAGGGTTTGAAGGCAGAAGGATGCTTGCTGGTATACGGAAGGAAGGAATCCCAGTGTGGCTCAGTGAAGGAGGGGAGAGTGTGGTCAGAGAAGGCAGGAGAGAGCATTGGAGTCAGGATCACTGGTTGGCTGGCCCTGTCCATCAACTCTGTTAAGTACTAACTATACTGGGGGAGGGGAGACTGTCTTAAGGAGAATTAGACAAGTCAGGATGGATTTCACTTTGGGAAGGGACCTAACACTTCTAAAAACATGCAGATAGGAACTTCCTGAGAAGTTGGAAATGGCTATATTTTAGTTTACTCACAGAACTAAGCATGTGTTAAAGATGCTTCTTTTTTTTAAAATAATTTATTTTTATTTTATGTACATTGGTGTAAGGATATCAGATTCCCTAGAACAGTAATTACAGACAGTTGTAAACTGCCATGTGGGTGATGAGAATTGAACCTGGGTTCTCTGGAAGAGCTGCCAGAGTGCTCTTAACCACTGAGCCATCTTTCCAGTCCCTGAAGATAATTTCTTAATTTCATATTTTTCATGGGATTTTACAAGATGTTAAATCATGCAAAATTACATGTAAGTACTGAGTGGGCAAGAAGGGTGATGTGGGCTATGGTAGAATAAACTATTTAATGGCTTGAAATGAGAAAAAAAATGTATTGAGCTTGGTAAATTGGCGACATAATAAAACATTGTTATTAATCTGAATTTAAGCTATAACATTCTAAAGTAAATTCTAAAGACTTTAAGATGAAGGAATTAGAGTGGGTTTTTTTTTTTTGGCCTGAAGAAAAATTAACATAAAGTTAAAAATGTGTTCTTTGTTACTTTTCCAGATGGTACCATAAGAACATTACTAGAAACCAGACGGAACGCCTATTGAGGCAAGAGGTAATTCAGTGTGTCCAGAAAAAGCCTGTGAATATTTCTAGTCATCCTGAGAAGTCTATTATGAAGATTGTAGCCATTCAAAGGGTGTCTTCATATGCTTTCTATTCTTAAAATACCATTACATACTCATTCCCACTGTACGTTTTTCTAAGTCAAAAAATCAGGCATATTTGCATAAGATCACCTTTTCATGGACTGCCATCGTAATCTCAGAAACATGTTTCTCTTGAAATGATTTCAGCGTCAGACTCTTTCATCCAACATGCCTTCTCTCAGTGGAGTCTGCATCTGAGTTACCCCTATGACAGTGGTTCTCAACCTTCCTAATGCTGCGACCCTTTACCACAGCTCCTCATGTTGTGGTGACTCCCCAGCCAGAAAATTAATTTCATTGCTACTTAGTAGCTGTAATTGTGCTGCTGTTATGAATTGTAATGCGAATACCTGTGTCTTCTGATGGTCTTAGGCAGCCCCTGTGAAAGGGTCGTGACCCACAGATTGAGAACATTGCCATATGACCTCTGTGCAACAGAGCCTCTAACCTTGTGACCTCTGCTTACACTCATGAAAAACACAGGTACAGAGAACTATGCGGTGCTAGTTTCCTTAGTCTTTCGGAGCAAAGGGGAGAGTTGGTGGTTAAAGTCTTAAACTCAGATCAAAACTACCCATTTAGGTCAAACCAAGACAAAACAGCGTAGGGTCTAAGTTTCCAACTGTCAGTGCCTAGGAACTGTGGGGAAATGAGGAGTCAAACCCAGAACCTGGAGAGGAAGTGTTGTGTCACTCTGCGGTGACCTCAGGTGTGGAGGGACTCTAGAAATGTGAATGAGAATCAGTTTTGTATATAAAAAAATACACGTCAGCAATGGCCCAGGATGCAGAGAAGACCCCACTGCAGAATAGGGGCACACGTGGAAGATGGGGAACCAAGACTTGGCCTCAGGTGTGGGTGTGGGTTGAACCTAGACAGGCTTAGCTCTGCTTGCTATAGAAAGCTGGTGAGATCAATAGCTCCACCCTGGAGAGTTAAGGGGAGGAAAGCTGGGAGTAGATTCCCAATAAGCAAGATGATATAGGCCACATGATCCAAATCACAGGACTGTGTGCGTCCAGTACAAGAGATTCTGTAATGGGTAGGTCTCATCTTGCTGAAGACAGTAGAGAAAACAGTTATGGAACAGCCCACATGCTTGGCACACTGATGAAATATTAAAAATTTAGCCCTGATTTTTTTTCCAGTTTTTTGCTTTCCTTTGTTTGAGATAGCACCTCAGGTAGCCCAGGCTGGCCTCCAACTCACTACTAACTGAGAATAATCTTTAATTTGTGGTATTCCTTCCTCCCATTCCCAAGTTGGGATTACAGGCATATGCCACTGTGCTCAGCTGCCCTGACATTTCTAAAGGGTTCACACAATTGAAGCCCACTCCATCATTTCCCCCTGCATTCACTAAAGGCAGTCAGAAAAGACAGATGTGTTCTCATTTTTTCCATCTATTTATATTTTATCATCTATATGTGCACATGAATAATTTCATCACTTAACATAAAGATCATATATATTGATATTTGGCTTATTTTTGAGACAAAGTCTCACTGGGTAGCCCAGGTTGGACTCAAACTTGAGGCAATCCTCCTGCCTCAACCTCCCAGGTACTGGAATAATAGGTATGAGTCACCATCCAAGACTTTGGATTTTTATAAACACATTATGTTTTAAAAATTCATTCATATGTGTACACATAGAACCACCATATTATTTAATATTTCATTATATGCACATATAAAATCTATCCAATATTCATAAACATTCGAATTGTTTCCAGCTTCTTACTGTTTGGAACACTGGAGTGATATACTTCCTTGTAAAAATCATCTTGCATACACACACACACACACACACATGTTCGGATTTAATATTGCTAGGTATTTCCAAGACTTGATTCAGAAAGGTTTGACTGGTTGTGATTGCTTGAATGAGAATGGTCCCTATAGGTTTATATACTTGAATGCTTGGTCCCCAGTTGGTGGAACTTGTTGGAAAGCATCAGGAGGTGTGGCCTTGTTGGAGGAAGTTTGTCACGGGGATAGGGTGTGCTTTGATATCCAAAAGCCCACACCATGTGTCCCTCCTAGGGTCTTTCCCTGTTAGCTAGCCTCTCTGGAGCTGTGGGTTGCAGTCTGGCCATCCCTTCCTTCACATCTAGTATCCACTTATGAGTGAGTACATACTATGTTTGTCCTTCTGAGTCTGGGTTACCTCACTCAGGATGATATTTTCTAGTTCCATCCATTTGCCTGCAAATTTCATGATATCATTGTTTTTACTGCTGAGTGGTACTCCATTGTGTATATGTGCCACATCGATGGGAAGATGTGCAGAGATGACAGGCTACACTGGTGGAAGCCCATGAACTGTGGACTGGTGGCTGTGGAGCCCCCATGGGCCTCGACTAGGCCCTCTGGATATGGAAGATGGTTGTTTGGCTCGAACTGTTTGGGGGACATCCAGACAGGGGGATGGGGATCCATCCCTGGTGCATGGGCAGGCTTCTGGGAATCCGGTGCCTGTGGTGTGATGCCTTGAGAAGCCTTGGTGCAGTGGGGAGGGGCTTGGACCTGCCTAGGTTCAGTGTGCCGGGCTCTACTGACTCCCCATGGGAGACCTTGATTTGGGGGCATGTGGGGATGTGGGGTGGGTTGGAGGAGGGAGGAGATGGGATCTGTGGGTGGTATGTGGAGTGAGTAGAAAATTTCTTAATAAAGAAAAATGAAAAGAAAAAAGAAAAAAAACAAAACAAACAAAAAACAAAAGCCCACACCAATCCCAGTTAGCTCTTTATCTTTCTGCCTCATGCTTGTGGTTGAGATGTAAGCTCTCAGCTACTGCTCCAGCACTAAGCCTGCCTGCCTGCTGCCCTCTTCCCCACCAGGATGGTCAAGGACTCTAGCCCTCGGCAACCTATGTGTCCCAAATTAAATGGTTTCTTTTGGAAGTTGCCTTGGTCATGGTGTTTTGTCATGGAAATATAAAAGTTAGATACTAGCTTACACATTTATTTATTAAGAATTTCATCCACGTATCCAATGTATTTTGACCAGATTCACTTCCCCTTTCTTCCAACTCCTTCCAGATATCTCCTTACATCTCCCTTCCAACTTCATATCCTTAAAAAAAAAAAATAATAACCTGCTAAGTAAAATCGCCCATACACGCACAGGGGTAAAGCAATCCACTGGAGTGTGGTCCACCTGCCAGGGGCCACATCCGTAACGAGAACTGACTCTCCTACTACCTGCCATCAACTGACAATAGCTCCTTGGCCAGGATGGGAGCCATGTGTACCTGCTCCATCTCTGCTGAAATGTTGACTGAATTGATCTCGTACAGGCTTCTGCAGGCAACCACAGCTGCTGTGAGTTCATGAATATGGAAGTCCTGGCAAGTCCAGAAGATACTGTTTGGCACCTCTCCTCCCCTTCCACGGGCTTTAACAATCTTTCTGTCCCCTATTACGCACTGTTCCCTAACTCTCCTGGGGAAGGGGCTGTGATACAGCTATCTTACTTATCCTTGGGCATTCTGCTAACCCATGTTTTCTGTACTTTGATCAGTTGTCTCTGTATTAACTGCCATCCACTACACAAAGATGCCTCTCTGATAAAGACTAAGAACTGCATTAATCTATGAGTATAAAGATATGAATTTAGAGGGCAGTTTGATACTACATTCATTTAGCAAAATAAGAGTAGTGTGTTCACCCCTAGGATTTATGAGCCCCCTAGCCACAGATTCTTGGCCAGATGTACATAACCAAGCATAAGTTTCCTCCTGAACATGGGACCTTAAATCCAGTCAGAAAGCAGTTGGTTATCCCCATAACATTCATATCACTGTTGTACTCAAGGGAATAGCTTTGCAGGCCTATCATTATTTTAGCCCATAGGGATCACAGCTAGTAAGACTATTGATTTTTCTTCTCCAGAAGCCCCCATCACACCTTCCATGTGCCAAGGAAGCTAGCCAGCAGGGAGGAAGCTTCTAGGTCAGTACCGGCTTGATTACGCTGAGTTCTGTATTGGTGAAATTATTAAGGCCACTCCACGTAGTTAAAAGGGAGGTTTATTTTGTGGGGTAACTTACAAGTGAAGGGATAGGTAACAGGGTCTGGGAAAGGTATAGCACAGTCTGGCAGTGTTCTCTGGAGAACTCTGCTTGGTCTACCTTCAGCGTCCAGGGTCCAGGAACCAAGAGAGCTGGCACATCCGGATCTTGGGTCTTCAGGGTCCTCTCTTGGCTCCGCCTTGTAAGCGTGACAGTTACCGAAGCCTCAGTGGGGGTTGGAGCTTCCATATCAAAGCTAGAATGGTTACCCACTACAGTTTTGAGACCAAAGTGTGCAGTGTCTTCAACAAGAGGGTCTTACCATAAAGTTCTGGCAGGCCAACAAGAAAAATGAGAATAGCCTGTAATTTTTTGGGGTCCTCTGGGACCCCCTTGACTAACAATTTGGTTAGTAGAGAGGTGGTATCCCATACTTGAAACTGGGCCTTTAATTGACAGCCTATAGCCTCTGGGAAAATCATTATCCCCCCCCATATAAAGTAATTGCATTTAAACTAGCGCGCGCGCACACACACACACACACACACACACACACACACACACACACCAGAAACAGAGAGAGACAGAGATAGAGACAGAGAGATGTGCATACATGGAAATTTAGAGACAGAGAGATGTGCATACATGGAAATTTTTTAAGTAGTAGGTTTCTATATGACTTTTTTCCTTATTATTAAGAAAATTTCTGTTCATTTTCTGTATGACTTTCTCAAATATTCTCAGTCTTAATTATTCCCCCTCCTACTCCTCAGATTCCTTTCTCTTCTCTCCCTTCTCCTGCCCCTCTTAAGCCTCCCCTCTATATTATTCCTTTACCCCCTTCATATCACTTTTGACAAAATCCAATATCATTTCATGACAAGAATCCTGGGAGTAGGGCTGAAGGGAATACATCTCAACATAATATATGATAAACCTATGGCTACCATCAAAATGGAGAAAAACTCAAAACATGTCCACTAAGACCAGAAACAAGACAAGGTGGGGGTGTGTGTGTGTGCACGCTGATAAATAGAATCATCCTTGATTGCCCTCTATGTTATATACTAAGGCAGGGTCCCTCACATAAACCCAGAATTTGCTGGTTTGTCTAGTCAAGTTAGGCAGATTGTTTCAGGAATTCCCTGTTTCTGCCTACCAAGTGTTGGGATTACTGGCAGGCTGCCACATGTGCCTGACATTTATATGGGTGCTAGGGCTCCAAACTCAGATCCCCATGCTTATGCAGCAAGTGCTTTACCCACTGAACCGTCATCTATCTCCTTGGTCCCTTATATATACTCTTCTACACACCACTTTTTTCCTTCCTACTGAGTCTTCCAACATCAGTACACAAGAGTGTCTTTCATTCACTGTATATCTGCACATCATTCTCTACTTTAGATATACCACTGTCTTAGTTAGGGTTTCTATTGCTGTGAAGAGTATCATGACCAAGGCAACTCTTATAAGGGAAAATATTTAATTGGGGCTGGCTTACTATTCAGAGGTTTAGTCCATTATCATCATGGCAGGTGATGTGCAGGCAGACATGGTGCTGGAGAAGGAGCTGAGAGTTCTACATCTTGATCCACAGGCAGCAGAAGGAATCTGTGACACTGGCCGTAGATTGAGCATAGGAGACCTCAAAGCCCACCCCCACAAGGCCACACCTCCCAATAGTGCCACTCCCTATGGAGATCATTTTCTTTCAAACCACCACAATCATAATTTGTAAATCAATAGTTCATTATAGAAACTAAGTGAGATGCATTCTCTTTTGCTATTAAAACATTGTTGCCTTCAATTCTCTTCACACACATCTTTTTCCATTTATATGAGTCTTTTTGTAGAATAAATCCCCAGATGGGAATCTGAGGCCAAAGGGAATGTGCATTTCTAACTTCCATAGACCTCAAAGTGCCCTCTGCAGAAATGGTGAGGGGTCTAGATACCCACCAGAAATAGAAGAGCATCTGTTTCCCACAGCCTTTCCAGGCAGCGTATCATGTGAAACAGCTGGATCCTTCCTCTGGTGCCTCATCTCACTGGGAATTTGATTCACATTCTCTTAGCCTGGAGATGTTAAGCATTTTCCATACATTACATTTTATGTGTTGGATTGTCTTTGTTGTAACTGTTCATATTCCCTGCGTGGTTTTCCACTAGGGTTTTGACGTCTTTCTCAGAATCTATGAACTCTATAGCTAAGGACACTAACCCTTTGTGGCAGGTGGCAATAGTTCCTCTAGGTTTTCAATTGTCTGGCTGTTTTCTGGCATGAACTAGGTATTTGAATTTTATGTGTTTGAATTTATCAAAGTTTTTTTTTGTAAAGGTTGATAAACTGTATCAAAGCAGAATTGCCTTCCCTGCTCCAAGGTTACAAGAAAACACTCCTCATGTTTCTTGAGGATGCTAGTGGTTTTATTTTGTAGACTTCTACTTTGGGTTCTTTCATAATGTTTCCTCTTGCAACGAGTAAGGGGAAGATTACCTATTCCCTATGAGCTTACCAAGTATCTTTCTATACTGTGTTCATTTGGTTGCCACATACGTAATGATTAAATTTTTTATTTTGGATTATCTCTGTATTTTCTACTTGTGTTCATTGGCCAGCCTGTCTGTTCATAAACTGTTTTAAATACGGAGATTTTCTCTCGTGTCCTTAGCTTTCCTTACTCTCAAGATCACAATGACACACCCAAAACAAACCTTCCCACAGTTGCTCTGAATGTACAGACGCCATTAGGAAAAAATCTAGGCACTTTGAGTCAATGGGCTGTGGTGCATGTGGGTTCTGATGCTACTGGATTCCATTTATTAACATTTTCTATAATATTTGTGATAAAATGAGGCCACTTGGTGGTTTTTCTTTTGCCGCAGCCTGGGCTGGGTTGATGTTACTGATCTGAAGATGACCTTACACACTTATATTTTGAAGTTTATCTTTTGTTCCTTTGCTCTGGGATTGTTCAATCTCTATACTGGTTTTTCCTTTCAAGTTTAGTATTTTCTAGTATGTGCTTATGGTGCTTTCTACTGCTATGTTTTAAGAATTGTACCCATTGTTCTAATCCATAGATCCATTAGGATTTTTATTCATATTGGATTCAATCTTGATAAGTTGTTTGTTAATTATCTATTGCATTCAAGTTTTAAAATTTGCCACAGATAGGCAAATTAAGTCTTTTTTTTTTTTTACAGATCATGATTTGTTCATCTTGTGGAATAATTTTTGATAATTTCACAATTAGTTGCTGACTAGGTTAATTAGCTTATCTGTTATTTTTCCTGAACAACCAGATTTTGAACTTAATTACTGATTGTATCGTGTTTTCACCTTTATAACTTGTTATCTTCTACTTTGATCTTTATTAATTTTTTCTTCTCCTTTAGCTGGTATGCTGACTAGTTTTATGTCAGCTTGCCACAAGTTAAAGTCATCTGATAGGAGGGAACCTCAATTGAGAAAATGCCTCTGTAAGATCTGGCTGCAGGCAAGCCTGTAGGACATTTTCTTAATTAGCGATTGATGGGGAAGGGCCCACCTCATTGTGCATGGTGCTATCCCTGGGCTGGTGGCCTTGGGTTCCATAAGAAGGCAGATTGAGCAAGGCACGAGGAGCAAGCCAGTAAGCAGCACTCCTCCATGGCCTCTGCATCAGCCTCTGTCTCCAGGTTCCCACTCAGTTTGAGTTTCTGCCTTGGTTTCCCTCAATGGGCTGTGACTTGGGATAAAACTTTTCCTTACCAATGTATTATTCATTACAGCAATAACAACCCTAACTAAGACACCTGGGTTTATTTTATAACCCTTATTCTTACTTGTTGAATTAGATATGCTTGCTTTTTTTCTTTCATTCTCTCTCTCTCTCTCTCCCTCTCCCTCTCCCTCTCCCTCTCTCCCTCTCTCTTTTTGTCTACTGATTGTTCCAGTTTCCTTTCTGCTGCTATGACAAAATACTCTGACTAAACACGACTTAGGGAAGGAAGGTTTTATTTCAACTGTCAGGTTGCAGTCCGTCATTGAGGGAAGTTGGGGTGATAACTCAAACAAGAACTTGAAGCAGAAACCATGGAGGAATGCTGCTAGCTGTCTTACCTGCAGGGCTTTCTTATACAGCCCAGAATCTCCTGCCCAGGACTCACTTGCTGCTCACATCAATTGAGGCAATGGAGACAATCCCCCATGACACGCCCACCCACAGACAATCTTACCTTCACGGATTCTCAGTAGGGCACTGATGTAAATAATAAGAGCACAGTCTTATTTCTGAGCACTGTTGAAACTATACAGCAGAGGCTCTCATGCACAGTGTTGTGGTGGCATTGTGTTCCCTGAAATATTGTACACTCTAATAAACTTATCTGGGGTCAGAGACAGAACAGCCACAATATTAAACATAGAGGATAGGTAGTGGTAGCACACACCTTTAATCCTAGCATTCCAGAGGCAGAAATTTGTCTGGATCTCTGTGAGTTCAAGGCCACAAGGATACAGCCAAGCATGGTGACACACACCTTTAATCCCAGAAAGTGAGCCTTTAATCTCAGGGAGTGATGGCAGAAAGCAGAAAGGTATATAAGGCAACGCTCGGGGTATTGTACTTGGGGGCTTATTAGAAGCTACTAGTTCTGCTGCCTTGTGGTCAGAAAACACTGTTTGCGGTCTTCCTTCTTCCAAGTTTTATAAGCAGAGACCACTCCATGTACAATTTTGTTATGTACATATTCTATATGTTGATATGCATCCCTACTGTAACAGACACATAGAAAGCACGCACGAAACTTTTCTTTTTACACCTTTGTCATTAACAGCCTATGTTTCCCTTTGGTATATAATGTAACACTTGTGCATCACAGTAATTCAATAAAAGCTGGATTTTGTCATTTACAATGCCTATAAGAGAGTTTAGTGGGGGGTTGAGGCTAATGTCTTTGTGTAAGTGTGAGAGAAGACTGTGTTTAGTATCTAAAGTGCACTGTGAGGGGCTCTTCATGCTGTTTGGGTCACACACTTGCCAAACACAACCTTGAATCTTCTATGGCAGCTGTAGGTAGAATTTTCTGCCTAGACCCCTGACCAGCTCTGTCTTGCCAGCCACTCCACAAATAACCACACAGAGACTTATTATTAATTATAAATGCTTAGTCGATAGCTTAGGCTTGTCTCCAGGCAGCTTTTACAACTTAAATTAACCCATTTCTATTAATTATGTACTTCCCTGAGGCTCGATTACCTCATCTATGAACTTCCCACGTTGCTTCTTCCATGTCTGTCTCCTCCAACTCCGCCCTCCTTCTTCCCAGCATTCTCTCTACCTTGAAAATCCTGCCTAGCTATTGACCAGTCAGCTTTTTATTAACAATGAGAGTAATACATCTTGACAGTGTATAGAAGGATTACTCCACAGCAGGCAGTGGTTCTCAACTTGTGGGGTGTGACCCCTTTGGGGGGGGTTCCATACCAGATATCCTGCATGTCAAATATTTACATTATGATTTGTAACAGTAGAAAAATTACAGTTATGAAGTAGCAATGAAATAATTTTGTGGTTGGGGATCACCACAGTGTGAGCAACTGTATTAAAGGGTAGAGCATTAGGAAGGTTGAGAATCACTGGTCTATGGGTTCTGTAAGAGACCCTGTGGCCATTCTGTCTTCAGGAACAAAAGCACACACAGTAAAGCAGAAACGCCAGATAATAACAGACAAAACAGTCTAGCTGTCGAAATGATTGGAAAGCAAATAGCAGCTTTCTTGGAGTTTCTTCAAACGGTGTCCACAGGGACCTAGTTCTTAGCTGAGCATTGACAGTGTCACCATGTCCCCTATGTCTCCCGCTGCTGTTCTTTTCATCCCTCCCACATCCTACAACAGTGTGAGACTCCCAACAGGATCCTCTACTGTATTCTTTCTCACGAACTCTAATCTCTTGTCCTACTCTATGCCTTTCCAGAAGTATTTCCCCCTCCACCCTTCATTCCACTTCTTCTAACATGTAGTCTTGTCAGTCTGTCTCAGAGGGCTTTTTTTTCTTTACATATGGATCAGTGATTTTCATCTGTTATCCTAATCAACGCAGCAAAACCCACTAAATGCTAGGTACAAGGTTGTCAAAACGAGGACTTTTCCTGGGAAAATCAAGGATAATGTTTTAAAATATAGATTATAGATTTCTTATCTTATGATTCCTAAACCTGTAAGAGAGATAAGGTAGCAAAAGCAATCTCATTCTTCAATAATAAGACTATAGAAGTCACTTTTTTTTTAATATAAGTTACTTATAGGGAATCTATCTAGGTTTGGCTTTTATCAGTGATATCTCAGTTTGTTTTTCTAAGAAGGAATACACTTGAATAATGGATACATTTTAATTTTTTTTCAGGCTAAAGAAGGTGCATTTATCGTTAGGGATTCTAGACATTTGGGGTCTTATACAATTTCTGTGTTTACAAGAGCTGGAAGGTAAGCATTCCTTTTGTGATTTTGATTACATTAGAAATAATCCTTGGGACAGTTTTGCTTTTATGTAGATGCCATCACATAGGGACTATGAGAAAGGGTTCAGCTTAGGGGGAAGCCTTCTGGCCTAGAAACTGGGACAACTACATGCTTTACATTGTATCTCGGTCATATCTATTACAAGACATGTAATATGTAACACGATAAACCTATTACATAGCTTTCTTTCTCTTCCTTTTTCCAACCAACCCTCTCAATCAAGTTAGATTAGTTGTGGCAGACACTGTTGGCATGTTCCTCAGACCCCTCAGACTCCTCTAGGGGTCAGGTTCTCCCCAGGCTCCCTGTGCATTTAGCCTGGGGTGTTCTGTGACTATGGGAACTTGTGGTGAGGCTAGAGGTACCTGAAAGGTAGAATCTCAGGAACATCCCTCCCTTGGTGAGTGAAGGAGCTGAGAAGTAACTACCTCGGCTTGTCTGCAGTTTAGTAACGACGCCCTGGCTGCCCAACACAGTTACATGCTCAGTAGTGTTCCCTCTGCCGACTACCTTCTCCTCTCTCACCTTTCCAATCCCTCTCATTTAGTCAACATTTAACATTCAAGAAATACTTATGCGTGCTTTGTGATGAACACCAATCTATAGGACATATAGAAGGGCTTGTCTTCTAAAGTTATGTTGACTATGAGGTACCAGTGAGACATGTGAGAGACGTTCCGGAATGATCAGGTATTTGCCGAGCCCACCTGTTCTCTCCTAGGTGTGCAGAGTGGCCAGGAAGAGAGCATGAGCATTGGAGTCCCACGGCTGAACACACTAAGTTCTAAAGCCGTCTTTTGTTTCTCTAGTAACTGACATTTTATTGATTACAGACCTACACAGTCTTCAATAAAACATTATCAGATTAAAAAGAATGACGCAGGACAATGGTACGTCGCCGAAAGACATCTTTTTCCATCAGTTCCCGAGCTGATTCAGTATCACCAGTACAATGCAGCTGGTAAGTTAGGAGTCAGGTCTGGGGGCCAGTCCCTTGACAGGGAAGGCACGCATGCTCTCCAATGTTCAACAGCAGCAAACCGCTGTGGACATCCAGCCAAAGGGCTTGAAATATAATCTTTCTTGGGCAATGGTTGTTTTTATCAATGCGTCTTTTTTTTTTTTTCCCTAGCCAAGGAGCAAGACTTGAGTTGCAGTATTTTTTTTCCTACCAGATTAGAAAGATGGTAGATGACAGAGGAGCTAAGGGCACTTAGTTAAGCGTATATTCTGGAAGGTTAGCTAGGGTTAAATGCAATACAGCTTCAAATCCCTAAATGATGAGGCTCCTTTCCTTTGCTCCCACAAATCTCCTCTCTTGTTTAGATAATTACAACAGGAAATTATCTTTAAGCCTCTCATCCTCTATTCTTTCTTGTTGTGAGCAAATACAAAGTCATATAGACCCAGGCTTTCATAGTTACACTTGGACCTAAATAGACCAGAATATTGACCTCTCTCCTCAGCTATTGTTTGCCCAGCTCTCCTTATACAAACCTTTCATTTCTGGAAAGATAAGGGATCTCAGAAAGTTCTACCACAATTACAGACACATCTCTGGTCTTCAACCCTCACCCAGTCTGTGCCAGGCCACTTGGAGCCAGAGGTGAAGGCCTTTACCTCAGCATTACAGAACTTGGAACAGACCCACCGTAACTTACCCTACCTTTTTTTGAGGGTTTCTTTTGAATATCCCGTTCATGAAAAGTTGTGTTGACCAAAAACAAAACAAAACAAAGAACTCTTTTGAAAAGAGAATACTTTCCCGTGACACTGGTTTTGCCCATCGAGAACAAATCCCAGGACATCTGTCTCCACTTATGGGATGAATCTCCATGGATTTCCAAGGATCAGCAGCTGCTTGGTTAGAGAGAGGTGCAGAGGAGAGGCCTGGAGGCCAAGGATCAGACTGGAGATACAACACACCCCTACACACACACACACACACACACACACACACACACACACAC
>CABHPP010001701.1:44821-81454 GCA_902168425.1 Peromyscus attwateri | reverse complement strand
TAGCAAAAAGTACTACCGCTGCTCTTGCCTTTAGGCAGATTTCATTACAACTTGGGTACCATCATCAGGTTAATAAACTGAATCCTGCTCGGAACACTAAATATCTTTTAAACAGAGCTGAACTTAAATCAACAGCAGTATAACTAATATTGACCGTGAGCAAGACTCTGTGAAAGGCTGCTTTTACAGAGAGAAGGAAAGGGAACTGGCATTTATTTAGTGTGTAGTGCTGTGTCCCAGGACCTTCACAGCTTTAGAATCCATTTCATCCTTCTAAGAACCTTAGGAGGTCATATTATTATCCCTAGCTCGGAGATAAGTAAAATGAGTCTCCCAGTGGTTAAAATATTGATGAAAGTTGCCTGGATTCAGAGACTATTTTGATTGTTTCTTGCTGCCCGCCAAAGTGCAGTACACTGCCATGGTACACTAGATTCTTAGCAAATATGTAGAAGGAACAAAGGTTTTACGGCTTATAAGAGGTAAGGTTCCAAACCTCTTGTGTCTTGACTCGAGCATGTGGTACAAAGTTGGAGTATTTAAAAAAAAATTAAATTAGGGATGGCCTATATACATATGGTTAGGTTAGCAGATATTTATGTAAGGACTCTTCATCAGTTGACAGATGGTTATCCTGCACCTCACTGAATAATAATGAGTTAACATCTTCTGAATACTTACTGTGTGTCAGACACTATTCTAAGCACTCTCCTTATATTACTTATGCCTCCTCATTCCCATCAAACCTGTGGGGTAGATACCTGGATTTTTCTGACTTCACGATTACTCTCTGCACTGAAACAAAAGGAGGCGCATTCACTAGCCTAAGGTCATATACCTGGAGAGGCACGGAACCTGTAGACCTACTCTTAGAATTCATAACACAGTCTGAACCACTGTAGGACTAAACCCACTACTTCACAAGACCCCAATTCTCACAAGGGTCTCTAACCTCAGGGTAAGTCTGTCTTCTTCCCATTGTTTCACCCCTGTCCTTTGGGCCTCCCAGTGGGAGTCTATCTGGACTCTCTCTGGTGAGTTCAAGGCTAAATAGTGAGTTGACATGAGCAGAGTCGGAAAAGAATGAGTGGAGAAAGATCCTGTGGATTATTAGCGGATCTCACAGAATGAGACGAGCACATTTCTCACAGGTCTTTAAATAGCCACTGACAGGAAGCTCTCATTTGTCTATGACGTCCTCAGATACAACAGGGGAAAAGAGACAGAACAAGAGTCTTAGCAAGTTGAAGATTTCCCAACAGCAGAGACTGTCTCAGTAGGGCGTTAATAGTGTATTCAAGAGACACTTGTTCACTAATGGAGCTTAATACTTGAGACCCTCCAAGCACACTAAGCATGGAGTCCTCACTGGCAGCTAGGATAATCAACTGGATATGACAACCCACCATCTACTCTCATTTTATACGTGCTGGTTACTTCAAGTGTCAAATTACACATTTTTGATTTTGTGACACATGAGGAGGCTTCGGAGCTTTGATTTGGAATGTCTGTTGTGCAAATTTGGCCCTGCATATGAACACTTCACATTTACAATACTTAAAACATTATCATACACAGTTTAGTATAGTCCTGGAAGAAACAATCTTTGCCTGCTTTTTTTTTTTGCTTTGTTTTTTTTAAGAAATGGTATTAATAATTCAGTATAATATATCTCAACGTAGTGTTCCATAAAAGGGACCTCATTTTATGTCCTGACAAAGTGGTCTGAATAATAACCATGATGACATTATTCAGGAGTTTTCTGATATCCCACTGCCTACACATTAAGAACAGTCTGGAATGTTTCTCTACTTAATTACATGGACAGTCACTGGGAATCCTGGAAGAGAACGAATACCTGCTGGCTAAGTAGCCATGCTTCCTGGTTAGGAAGGCCTGTCTCTGCCTCTACCAAGCAGTTACCCACACTGTCCTCAGTACAGACTAGAACTGCTTGTCTGTCTCTTCTGGTACACTAAAAAATTAAAGCCCCCTCCTGATTAGGGGCTGAGCCAGTCCATAGCCTTCAACATTTTACCAACACTAAAACAGATAAAGATTTAAAGTAAGACCAGAAAAAAAGGGTTGACAGTAAGAACTGGGGTACAAGACAGTAGGAAATGGATAACAAAGCGTGTATTTGAGAGTATAAAAAAATAAAGAAATTTTAAATGGCATTCAACAACCTACAGTCAAATACACTCAATTTTAGAAGAAAACACACAGCGTTTATGCCCTGTGGAGGCAGAGTATAATTTTTCCATTAAAAATAAAATAAAGATAACAAAGAAGAAATGCCTGCTTTTTTTAAAAAAACATGAAATCTCCCTAAGAAAATGATATTTGAAACATTCGAGCTTTTCTTTAAAAATTCTATACTTGTTGGGTATGCATGCCTGTAATCCAGGAGGCAGAGCCAGGCAGATCTCTGAGGTCTAGGTCATACTAGTCTACAGAGAGAGTTCTAGAGTTATACAGAGAAACCCTGTCTTGAAAAAAAAAGAGAAAGTTAAAAAAAAAAGAAACTAGAAAATTACGGACTCTTTATATCAGGTATATTTATGCTAGTAATAAAATTATTCCATTTGATTCCATCTAAACTTAACCTACAGGAACTTAAATCAATCTTTCAAGGGTGACTAGTAAAGAACATTCTGGAGATGGTTTCTGGAAATGAAAGGAGGCTAAGATGAAGAATGATGGTGCTCTGGACCTACTTCCACGTTACCCCTAGGTAAATGACAGACAGACTAAACCAAAGCTTGGTCTAAACAGAACTTGTTTAAATGAGGTATCCTACATAAAGTGGAAAAATCGTATTAGTTTGCCTTTGAGGTTCTTTCCTTCTAGAAGATCTAATTATTTGGAGTCGTGGGTTAACTTTGTAATACTAATCACTTTAAAGCTTTTTAAAGCATTCCCATATCTATTTTTTTTTCTCTGCTAGCTAACATGTGAGAAGTTAAACCAAGTACCTGGATGCCAACAGCATTGACTGTTAAGAGGTCTCCTATCCAAGCTAACCTGGTATGTTCCCGCAGTCCACCATGGCACTCTGTGTTCTCTATCTTGATGAATGTACCTCATTTCAAGGCAGACACTTGGCAATCATGTTTATATCCATATCTTCCTCCTGCTTTCTCCCCTGCCCACATCCTTTGGATAGCAATGTTTGTTAATTCTCTTTAATAAACATCATCTTGATCAATGAACACCTTTCTGTTCTCATCATTGCTCTGTAAAATATAAGCAATGTTCCAACTGGCTTGTTTCTTCCCAGTGACCTCTTCTCTAGGGACTCTTTCATATGATGGATCTACATTATCTTTCCAAATAACACCCATCATGTCACTTCTCTGCTCAGTTCTTTGTTATTTCAGGCCACAAGCCCATAGAACACTAGCATCTATTTCCATTTGAAGGCCTCTTTCTCCATCTCACAGTTTACCTTTAACAGGTATCAGCCCAGACTACCAGCCTGTAAATACAAACAGACACAGCACAGCCAAACAGACAACATATCCAAGAAATGGCAAAGTCCTGCAAATCACCCAACACTGGTTCCTTCCTACAGATCCTGGGGGGAAATTATTTTTCTCCTATAATGAACTGGACTTTGATTTGATAATCTCTTTTATAACACATTTATTTTCAGTGATACATTGTTACTTAGGAAAACATTTACCTAAAATCATAGTATGCAATATATGCATGAATGTGAGTAGTCCTAAGTTAGTCCTAACTCTATAATTTTTCTTAGAATGATGGCTATCCAATTCTTCTAGGCCCACCCAATTCTCCTTAATAGCAGCTATTTTTTAACATGATTCTTTCTTGTCTTAAAATGACAAGTTTTTTTTTTCCAGTAAGTAAATTATTGTGAATTTTTACAATTATAATAAATAAATGTACCCACATCCCTAACTAAAGAGAAATATGCATATGCAAGGCCAGGTTGTGATATAAATGAAAAACTGAATTATAATATTACATATTTAAAAATATTTTCTCAGAGATAGCTTTATCAAATAATTGAATGTCTTCTTAAAGTGAGTTACCTAGATGTGAGATCATATCCATTTTGTCTAAGAGGTACCAGAAAACGAAAAAGCATATGCACACATATATATGAGCATGCAAGCACACATACACACACACACACACACACACACACACACACACACACGTATGTAAAATGCTCCCTTTATTAAAAAAAAACAAACAAAACTAAAAGCGCCAACCAGTAATGACAGACTTGATTTCTTTGTGTATAATCAGCCAAAGAAGGAAATGTTGAAACATTAACAATAAATCCAAGACAAATTACAAACTCACAAATGAAGAAAAGGGTTATCATGGCAGTAACATCATTTTATATCATGTGGGAAAACAAATACAAGATATTTTAATCTGTTACATAAGAAACATTAAAACTGAGATAACGCACTGTATTAAAAGCTTTACATGTTCATTTGGCACCTGTAACCTTATATAGATATAAGTGTGTTGTCTGGGTGACCCAAATACCCCAAATGGTATTGCCTTAGGTGATGCGATTTTCTAAAATAATGAATAATTAATTCTAGGCTAAGTTATGATCTGAAATGAATAAAATACAATCTTCCTTTGATCTATACAATATTTGCACTCTCAACCATCCAGTATCTATTAAAATGTTCCAAAGTCTACTTGTTGTTGTTTTTGCTTTGTAGAAGTTAAATTCTGCGCTAAGACACTTACAAACTGAATTTTCACTTAGTAGATTTCCTGAGAGACACTCCAGTGACCTAGAACTGAAGGAACTCTTATGTTGTTTGTTATGTCCTCCACGTCAGTGGGGAAACCACAAGAATCCCCATAAATATCCCAAATAGCCCTTCAGGTCTGGCTTTCCTTCAGGACTCGTCTACATCTAGTATGTACTGCTAAAACAGGGTACAGTTTTTCTGGAAAAGCTTGGTATTGGTCAAGTGCTACAGTCATAGAATCCTTCGTCTACATGGAAGCTTGGAGATATCAAACTCGACCCAGAGCCACCAGGAAGGCACACAACCAGTGAGATTTCTCTTGGGAATCTGAAGTTGAAATTTCTTGCAAAAGGACAAAGAAGGGTAGTGATATAAATGGACAAAAGGACTTACTGATTGACTCACTACGTCACAAGACAGCTTCCATGAGGAGATCCCCCCCCCTTTTTTTCTTTTTTCTTGTTTCTCTTAAATTTTATCTGGGGAGGAGGGGGGTGCAAGGGCAGAGGGCAGATACGCAGGGATGGGAAATGAATGGGGTCAAGACGCGTGATGTGAGACACAAAGAATAAATAAAAAGAAAGTTAAAAAAATGACCCCCTTTCTCTTTCTCTTTGATCATCTTTTAAGACCATGGCAAAGACAAAGCTGAGAACAGCCACTGGCATTAATGTACACTCTTGTTTTGTGCTGTTAATAAATTCAATGTCTAGCATGAAGCTGTGTAACAACCTTTGGAGTTCATAGAGATGTTGGGAAGATTAGAGACAAGCCAGGAGAACTACCCCCCCCCCCCACGGTAAGTGGTTAAAAACAAGTGCTCTTGTGTTGTTCCCCAAAGCACCCTGACACCATAACTCAAAAATGCATGCCCTCCTGCCATGTCGGTTGAATAGGTGACTCACCCATGACTTAGACAATACAGTTCTGAAAATGTGCATGGAAGCGAGTCTAGAAGACACTTCCTTTGGGTTTGCACCACTGGGGCAGGTAATCACACATTAGCTTGGATTTGATTATTTAAGACTGCCTGTTGGGAAGAATGTGCCCGGTGCAGCAAGTACTGCTTTATGTTTGAGCCCTGAGTCGTAACATTCATTTCTCCCAGGCTGATTGATTCTGGACAGTCGGATTTTTTTTTTTTCCTGTTCGGTAAAGCAATGAAATTTCCAAGGGAGAGTTATTTATTTATTTATTTTTTGCAGAATTGCTACACGTGCTTCGGAGTTTAGGGAGAAAAATAATGTAAGCATGGTGTAAAGTGGTCTAATAAGGAAATAGCTAAAATCCCTCTGCATTTTCTCCATGATAGAGCCCCTGTACCCACAGTACAAAGCGCAGTTTTGTATTTAGAAGCTCTTATTTCTATTTCAAAGGGATAGTAAAAATGCCCATCTTTCTGGTAATTTTTCTTAGGACAGTGTGTATTTCAGATGTTTAAAAATCAACTCATTTTTTTTAATACTTGAGAGATAACATGGAAGGTTTTCACTGGGTCTAACATGATTTCAGATATTTTTAAAGAAATGGAATTTAATGGAGCCATTATCCACAGATCTGATTCTCTCAATAATTGATAAATGAATTAAGTGATCTGCACATGCAGAAACAAAGTAATTTAGGGGAAAAATATCTCTTAAGGGGTCTGGTCTCATGTAGAAAATGTCAGACTCATTGGAATGGTCCAGTCAGTAAGAGCAGTGCTATCTAGGGGGAAAGACACTTTACTGATTTAGAACAAATGAAACTTTGCGCTCTACTTAATGGCCTCTGCTTCTAATTCCAGCACGTGACATGTTGAAGCCAGAGAAATGTTTCACGTTTGGGCTCAGACTGGGCTATACAGTGAGTTAGTTCTAGGCCAGTTGGGGCGACACAATGAGCCCTGTGCATGGAGAGGGAGACAGGCAGAGACTGGCACTTAAAAGTTTTGCAAGGAAACAGTAACTCTTAGGGGTGTGCCACCTAAACATTTATTTCATTCCATTCACGTGTCCTCCAACTCTCTCCAAAGCAGCGTGTCTCCCTCCCATAAACACAGACTATTTGGGGTTGGCTGACGACAAGTATACCAGCTGTTCTTGACCTTTGGTTCATTCACTGACCAAGGTTCAGTCGGGGGGGGGGGGGGGGGGAAGCAACTTTAAATCATCTTAATTCCCTCTCAGTCTTCCTTTTCCTCTATAAATGAAAGACAATCCAGTCCTGCACACAGACCCTTGTATTGCATCCCGTTTCCAGTTATTTTCAATGGGAGAAATGAGAGAAAGGAATTAGGAAACGAGGATGAAGAAGAGCAAAAGATCACGCCTCCACCTCCCCCCTCCCCTTTTTTTTGCATTGAGCAAAGGAGTAAACAGTTTCAGGGTCTGTGTCGACAGCAAACAAGAGAGGAAAACGGGAATATTAGGAGTCGTTGCTAGGGCACCTCTTCCTGAAATCAAAACATCAAATAAAGTTCC
Organism: Peromyscus attwateri; assembly: GCA_902168425.1. NCBI lineage: Eukaryota > Metazoa > Chordata > Mammalia > Rodentia > Cricetidae > Peromyscus > Peromyscus attwateri. The sequence continues at coordinate 74,244 of CABHPP010001701.1, read as the reverse complement.
AAATAATTTGATGAGAGATTGCTGAGTGGTGCGTGTTCTTTAACCCTGACCCCCGCTCTGGGATCCACACGGGCCATGTTTTCCATGAGTTATTTATTGATGGCACTAATTTAAGAGCGTCTTTAAATGCGTTACCTCATTTGAACCTCAGAAAACTAGAGGGTAGACAGAAATAAGCCTATCGTAAGTGTGTATTCCATGACTCAGCTGAAAACGACGAATGTGGAACCAGGCTTCCCACCACTTTCCATTGGGTGTATATTGATACACAATGGTCTTAAGAATAACTGAATGGAGACCTGCTTAAGAGGCTAGTTTTACAAATGCAAGCATCAGAACAACCCCTGGAAATCAGCCGAGGACAAATACAATCACAGATACCTAGATATTTGTCATTCACACATATTAGAGACAGGATTAGCTGCTCCGTTAAATTTTCATCTAAATATATCTGACCAAAAAAAAAATATTTCTTTCTCTATCTTTGGACTTGATTGTGGCATTCAAGAATTTCTGTAGTGGGGAACTGAAGCCTCTTGGGGAAGCCTCTCAGTGACCTTCCTTCCTATGCAGAAGGCAGAGGTCAGGTTTCAGGCTACCCTAGGTGCCTACATTCCCACAAAACACTCACTTAACACTGAACTGGAAACTCTAAAAGTTGCAGTAAATCAAATACAGAGAAGGGCTTTGAAATCCAGAGAACCAGGTTTGCTGCACCTTAGCACTGTACAGGCTCCCTACTAACTGGGAATTGGTAGGCCTCCTTTGTTTCTATCCTGAATTAGTAGGAAGAGAAGCAACCATAGTGTTTTGGGGTACTGCCAAATAAGCTAGCAGATAAGATTCAGAACAACATAGAGCAAACAGGTTATGATCTTAGTTTGATTACTTTTATAGTTGCCCATGGCTCCTGAAATAGTGCTGACACCCAGGAGCCACAATGTAAATGTGTATGGGGAGATGCACTTTCAATATTATTTCTGTTTTGTCAGTCAGCGTGTGTCCTTGGAAAAAAGTTATTTCAACAAAAACAGAATGACATGGGACCAACAATAGAGCAAGATGACTCACAAGACTTTCATGAAAATAAAATGAGGCTGTGCACGTCAGAGGTGCTTTATCAATAATTGTAAAGTGTGGGAGTGTTCATTTCCATGTTTAATCGTACATTTCATCCTCACAAACACACTGGCAGATGTGATTATCCTCATTTATCTGAGGCAATGGGATTAAAGGGAGTTATGTAAATTGTTCAGGGTCATTTAGATGACATTCAGGAATACATACCCAAAGTCTGGTCATTTTTTGGACCCCTCTAATTCCAGTAATTATCTTTATTACTTTTGCTATATACAAAGCTACGATCTCTCCACAGTGTTATTTCTGTATGTTGTTGTGGTTGCTTCCCATTAATAGCATTTGAAAATGTTGATAAAAATGTAATTTACATTTTAGTACTATTTTGTTAAAATTAGGGTTATCAAAAAAAAGGGAAATTGATTACTAGTTTTCTGGGTGATTTCACTGGACGTTTTTTACAAAACCAAACTGACTCTTCTTGTCTCATTAAAGAGCTTGGTCCCTTGTCTGTATGCTAGTCTCCAAAGATGAGATTTCCTATTGCAAACAGCTCATGACAGCTCTTGTTCAAGCAGGCAGACAGCATCAGTTGAGACGTGCAGCACATTTCTCCACCTGTACACTCGCAGGCACACCTCACTCCTGGTCTCCCTACTCTGCCCCCATTCATTGCCTGTGTATCCAACTTGAGTCCACACTCCCAATCTGCCTCTACTCTGCTTTCCAGCCACCATGGAATTTACTGACATTGACAGACTGGCATTTGTCTTCTTGGGCACTCGACTTGAATGATTCTAATCCATAATTGATTGATTCACCCTCTCTGCCAAAGAGGCTCACCAGTCCCCATTTCCAACTTCAATTTGCCTGTCTCTATACTGGAAACCTGGTTCTTCCAATAGAAAATAAGCAACATTTGCCAAGACAGGTCATGAGTCTTTTCTTAGCTCTTATGATAACCGTTGACCGGCTCTCAAATGAGACAGTGGGTGTGTGTCTTGAGTGTGTGCTACTCTGTCATATTTGCTGTTTCCTGAAGACCGTTCTAAAATGTAAATGATATCTAAATTGAAAGTTCTGAAGTGGAATCTAATACTCAAGGTGTGGTCACCCCAGTACATAGTACAAGGACACAATGGCCTCTGGGGTCTGGATACACTGCTGTTATTAATGATGCATCACCAGCTGCACTGGCTTTGTTCATAGCCATATTACACCGTGGGCTCCAATGAAGTCTGAAGACAATGGAAACTCCCTATCATATTCACAAAGACTGGGGTGCTCTCAGGTCTCCCACACCTTCACTAAATATAGGGTGCTTTTTTAAAACATTCAGGCCTTGGTGTTTATTCCTGTTAAATCATACATCTTTTTGTTGTTGTTGTTGTTTATAAGTATATGATTTCAGGGCTGCATACTTTCTTTGTATTTGATAAGCAATTAAGGGGAAGAGGCTAATTGTCCCTCTCTCTCGTTAGCTGTTAGTTGCCTTTGTCTAGGGGTTGGACCCTATGAGATTTTCCTTTCTTTTACATTAGCATGTCTATTGACATGACTGAAAGCATACATGCATAAACAAAAAAATGAACTCAACAGGTTCTGTTTATATATTTGTTCATCTATCTGTCTGTAACAATAATACAAGAGAGGTCATCACTTTGAGAGGGAATAATGAGGACATGGGTGGAGCTAGAAGGGAGGACATATAGGAGGAGTTGGAGGAGGAAGGGGAAGGGGGAAGTGGCATAATTTTATTTTAATTAAAATAAGCATTAGAATATCAAGAGAGAAAAAAACTTACATCTTTAACTTAGATCAGGCATTTCAGCCTAAAGAGCATTTTGAAATTTTAATCCATCATGAATATTTACCTTTTCCTCTCAACTTTTGTTATATACAAGTCTGATTAAGTATTCACCCTGACACTTCATTTAGTCATTGGTAAACATGTAGTAGACACTAGTGGTAAGGAGAAAGTCCTAACATGCTCACTAAGAACCATTCATGGTTTGATAATGAACTCATTATCAAAACATTTTATAGATGTCCACATATAAAAAGTCTAGCTCAATACCCAAGTCACACACTTTTTTAATGAGTGAACCTTTTCTAGGTTATGTCTTCCAATGACCAATCAAATCAAAAATAAAAAATGAATGCATTTGACATGGAGTTGAAGGAACCTCTTCATTTAGTTCCTTCTGACCCACATTTTTGTTTTGCAATCTAGTCAATATTCTGTATATGGATTCTTCCTGGCAAGAACCTGGATTAACTAATTTTTACTGGGAAGAATTGGAACTTGCTGTTTAATTGAAAAAAATCTAGGATGCTCTTTCTGTTATTCAAATTCGGAACAGTTTCTATTATTGCATTAAACTTGTCATCGTCTAAGCCTGGCTGGCCTGCACCTAGCTACAGCGCTCAAGAGGATAACATCTACATGACGCTCATCAGCAGAGAACAGAAAACATTAAGTAGGAAACAGAGGATCATCCCATAATCTCTTAATTGGTACGTGTGCATGAATTCCAATAACTCCAGCCTAGGGAAAGCAAGATAAATGCAGGCATACTAATTGTAAGGGTTTTTATTAGCCACCAATTGTCTGGAGATAATTCACTGTTCTCCTGCTAACTCTAAGTTGCTTGAAATATGGCTGCAGGGTTGAAGGTTAGCCAGCTTGGAGGTCCCTACCCTTCTCTCTATGGTGGTCAGTTATTTTAATACTTGTTAGCAGCAATGCTGGAGTGTATACATGAATAAAACATTCCGACACGTCACTTCGAATTCTCTTCAACAGTTTTTGCAGATGTCACCCTCGTTAAATTGTTGAGCCATTAGCTGGAACCAATTTGGGAAGTCTTTAGAGGCTAAGCCTGGTGAGGATTTACATCATGAGAAGGAAAGACGCTTAGAAACATAGAATAACTTAGAAACGACTACTCTGCTATCTTCATGAGACTCTTTAAAGGAGAGAAATCAATGAAATTAAGGCACAAAAATGAAGACAATTTGAGATATCCATAAACCCATGTGTGGTGTTTTCAATCTTGGAAAATATAGTAGAGAGAGGGCATTTTAATGACTACAGGTTTATAGATTATGGAAAACCTAGACAAGATAACAGATTCAACACAGAACATGACTTAAATGAAGGAAAGGAGCCTCTTCTGTGTGTGAGTCTCCGTACAGGTAGAACTGATAACCCTTCACCTAAACAGGAAGTTCCCAAGGCCTCACATACTTCCAAGGTGCTTTCTTCACGCAAAACAGAGATTCTCAAATTTGTATTTTCACCTTTCCTTTCCTGTTGAACTTGTGTGCTGCCCTCACTTGTCTAGCATTGTTTTTTTAAGTGACTGCTGTTTCCTGTGCAGTGGCAGCATCACCAGTCCTGAGTCTCACACCATCTCCCGGTGAAAATCGTATTTCTTAGAGATGTTTATTCTCATCAAATGGAGTTGAGCTTCCTGCTAAAACGTGTTTAGCTCAAACTAGAATGATAAAACCTGTTTAAATTTACAAACTATATTAACTCAATACATAGATGACAACGAAGAGTAAGTCTCTACTGTGATGCCAATGTAAAGGTTTTATGTATTACAAATCTCTTCCACACTCCCTTTCCTTTTCAGTTATAACAATACTACAAGGAATACTGTATATTACCACTTCCATTTCATGCATTAAAAAAAAAAAAAAACAGAAGGTGATCGAAGTTGAGTAACTGGAGATATTGAGGGAATAATCCCCAGAGGTCAATTCCTAGGTCAACTTTTTTTTTTTTTTAATGAGGCATGGCAAAGCATATAGCCATTATTTCAAGCTACCCTAGATATCTGTAGTTCTAAGGACTACCTATATATTCCATGTGCTGAATTAAGGAGATTACCATTTTCACTTTCTTGAAGAGTTTTCCTGGTTAGGACAATAGCTTAGAAGGATGATTTCCTTTTGCAATGTTGTATCCTCTGCCCACTTGTAGCCATGCCTGCTTACAATCATCTCAGGTCTTCCACACAGAAGCCTGGACTTCAGTGAGCTCACTTTTAGACCTCGGCAGAATGAGAACTGAACCTAGAGTCACATGCATGCTTGGCAAGTGGGCCACACTCCTAGGTTACAGCCCCCCCCCCCCAGGCTTTCCCTATCCTTGTCTGCTAAGCTTGAACTTGTGATCCCCCTGCCTCAGCCTCTAGGTGAGTTAGGATTAGAGGTCTGCCGTGGCTCAGGATTACATTTGATTTCCAATCGGTTTTTGATAGAAAGAAAGATCTTTCAAGTTGAAGGCTGTGTGTTTTGTCGTTAATATTCAAAGTGAGCCACAGAGCGGGGTTTACACAGAGGAAAAGGTAGTCATAGGGCCAAGCAAGGCAGGAGGCATAGACTAGGGCCATCCTCCAGGTGATCAGGGATCACAATGGGGATTTTTCTGATTGTTATGGTCATGGGCTTGACTGTCTAATAGGACAATGTCCCCAAGCCTTGGTTCCTTCATCCCTAAAACGTTAAGACGGAGGCATAACTTTTACCTTGCAAGATTCTCATGAGAACTAATGAGGCAATGGAGGTAGGATGCAATGCACACTCACACATCATGAATGCCCAGGGCATACTGGCTCTTGTTGTTATTCTGAGATTTTACTTATTCAGAAACTAGAAGAGAGACAAATAGAATGAAGGAGAGAGAACATGAGAACCCAAGGTTTCCTGTGGTTGGGTTTTACAGTGTTGACTATGTTCTCAGGAAGCAGTTTCTCTGATATCACAGGCAGATTCTGAGCCTGTGACATCACTGGCTTCCCCATTGTTTTAGCCTGGGTCCTGGCTACAGACTACATCATTTCACAACTGAACCCAGGTTCCAACTAGTCTCCAGGGCCAGGCATTTAAAACCAGAAATAGGGCTACATTTACCTATGAAACTGTGAGGATATGTACTGTGCATTCCTTAATCTAAAGCACTGTTTATTTGCATGAGGACAAATGAAATGTCTTTTTTTTTTCCTGAGGCCTGGCTATGAAGTTTAAGAAATTTACAAAATAAAGAGGAAAATTATGATAAGCCCTTCTTAATGCAGGAAAGATTTTGACTTGCTACTAGAAATTGAGATTTACAATTTTGACTTCCTACTAGAAATTATTTACAATAATCGCATTCATCTAAACAGAAAAGCATAACCCTACAGATTATAAGCTCAAGCCATAGCTATATATGGTCACAGAAGGCCTAAGGGGTAAGAAAAAGAAAGGGAGAGAAGAAAACCCAGATAATGTGTCTCATAATTTGTGTGTATGTTCTACTGTGGGGATCTTGGCAAAATCTACAAGGAAGAATCATTAATCAGCTTTACTCTAGTGCATGTAACACTTTCCATTTGCAAGAAACCCCAAGTGCCTCTCCCTTTGGGAAACCTCTCTGTTTGTCATATTGAAGGTTTTTCTCCAGCAGAAAGCCCGGCTAGACAAATGTCGGAGACAGCTGGATTCCATATTCTGTGGGCTCCACTGCCCCAGAGGGCAGGAGCACTCCATTTCACTTGTGACTCACTTGGAGAACAAGGCCCCTTCTCCCCTTCCCCCCCTCTTTCTACCTCTCTTGGCCTTCTGGCTAGCAGGCCTGTTTCTGGAAAGTGCTGGAGCATATTCAGTGCTTGTTCTTCTGTCCTGCATTTGTCATCCACAGTAAGTCTTGGATCCAAGGCTCTTGGAGATCCTCCCTCCCTGCAGTGAATACACTATTGTTTATAGGGTGAGATTTTCTAGCTTCCTTCATTTCCCCAGTGTGACAATGGAAAGTCATTATCTCTGGTTTTGATCTTAACATAGGAAGGGAGAGTAAATTGCCTCCTCTAATAGTGAATGGAAGGGAAAACCCCTGTGGTTTGTGGAGAGAGGCGTTGGGGGAATGTGAAGGAAAAAAGGATCCTTACAAAATACCAATAGCAACCTCACAGGGCACATTTATCTGGCCTACTCAAGGGTAAAAAGTCAAATGGTGTCGCCAGCTATAAGTTGAACAAGGCAATCCCAAAGTGCCAAACTATTTGTTACCATCAACACTAATAATTTTTTGCCTTGAAAGATGTCTCCTCAAAATGTGATCATTATATTTTGTACTGTTGTTATTACATTAACAGTGAGCTTACTAAAAAGGTAAGCGTCCCCTGTGACATGATTCTGTCTCAGCAGATCCTACACCCATCCCTTTACTCCTGCACACTCACAAAGTTACCATGGATGATTTATAGTTAACAGGTCCTCTGCATGGGTCAATCTAACAAAAACAAGGCCCTACAGAAACAGACCACCAGTTGCGTATGAATCGCTCATGTTCAAAATCTACAGCCTATAACTCAATGTCAATATGAACAATGCCATAAACAACTAATCATAAATCATAGTCACTCTGTTTCTTCCTCCCTTAAAGTGACCCCAAGACAAACTTGCAGTTGGGAGAGGGGATCCAGACCTCTTCAATGTTTACTTTAAACTAAAAAAAAAAAAAAAAAAACAAAAAAAAACCAAATATGTAAGTTGTTTTGCTGATATCACTTTGATGTCAAACAAGTCAAGGGGAAACATGCTAATTTATCCAGTTTACAGGGAAGGACAAAGAAGGCTTAGAAAACCGGAGTAGCATAATCAAAACTGTACAAGAAGATCTAGAACCTGGGATTCCCATTTCTCCTGCCCATGATAAATGAAGAGTAGATAAACAAAATCTAAGAGAAAAGATCTGGAGACAGATGGCATGAAGATATAGACTGCATTGGTGTGTGCCAACACATTCTACTCTCCCATCCTCCCCTGCATGTCCCTAACAAGGACACTGGCACTTAAACCCAGGCATTATCCACATGAGAGTATATCAGATGAGCTGAAAACCAACTTGGCAGAGCAAGCAAATTCCTGTATTTGCCCCAAGAAATTTCAGAGAGAGGTGTCAGTCTGTTTAAAAGCAGATGTGTTGCCTCACTCAGTGAGAAGCACACAGCACAACCAACTCATTTTCCACATTTGGGGCATCCACTAGTTTACTAGAGATTCCAAACAAATGTCCGCTAAGGTAAGGAACTGAAAAGGACCATTAGAGTCACACAGACAAGAAGAGTGGCACTCCTTGGCTCAGGCATATAGGAAAATTTTAAAGAAGGAATGCAATGTATATGTAAAATTTGGATATAGAAAAAGTCTAAGGCTATAGGGGTGTGCATCCACATATGTGCTTGTGTGTATGTGTGTAAAAATCTTAGAGAGTAAGTTTGACATTAAGGGGATGCACTATCAGAGACACATCACAAGAGCATCAAGTTGGCCATGATTAGGCTTGTAAAAAGAATAACTGGGCAGATAAAGCATATAGAACTTTATAACCCAGACCAGAGCTTGCTGGTGATCTGGTCAACCAAGATGAAAGGAGAAAGAATAAGAGGAATAGATTTCCCCATCTGGCATGACTGACACATGTGTAGAAGCTGTTGTCAATATAATGGGTACAGTCATGCCTTGGCTCTACAAATGATCAGAAATGGCATTTGTTCAAGGAGGTATTGTTTCAGAACTGAAGCCATGAAAATATCGATGGTTTCTTCTTGTTTTTCTTGTTCTTATTCTCTTCCTCCTCCTCCTCCCCCTCCTCCTCCTCTTCTTCTTCCTTCTCTTTCCATCATTATCTTCCAGTTGATATTTTCATCTTTCTTACACACCAGGCCTACTTTTGAGAAGATAAGAGGGCAAGGTAATTCATTCCAGAGCAATAAATCTTCCAAGGAGCACGCTCTACCTCTGGCCGCTTGATAATGAATCTAATCAGTTGGGAGAGCAGCCCTGTCATTACAGATTAATCACCAAAGCTTCCGTTGTGGTGAGTTAATTGATGCTGTGCTTGCAGCTGGTGATGGTCACAAGGCACATTTGATATTGTAAAGAAAATTAGAGATAGAGGGAATGCTCAATCAGTTCATTAAGAGTGAGTCCTAAGACAGAGCAAAGCAGCAGAACCCAGAAAGCCTAAGGGAGCCATCAAACTGCACACACTTGGATGCCAGCGCTTTGGCTGGAATTTATTCAAGATAGAATTGACTCAAAATATTGAAGCCTCCATCTTCCTGTTGGTTGGTTTGTTTTCTTTTTCAATCCCACTAGGGAATTTACTAGTAGATGGACTTGCAAAATATTCTGCTATAGTGTGCTTTTGTTTAAGAGGAATATCTTAAGTGAATAATGTTTAAACAATCATTGAAAGCCGATGTAAGTTCCCATGAGATGTGGATGCTGCCAACCAATAGAGCAGTTTGAATACCACCACGTCGTATCTAGACAACTTCTGTTATGCCACAGGTTTTAGTTAACAGATATGACTCCAGGTTTTTAAAATCTATTAAAGTTACCAGCCTAAACTTAATGTGAAACACAAATTCATAGTAAAATCTTAGCAGCTCACTCTAGTATTTTACTACTAGCAAAGAGCTTAAGATTTTGATAAAGCATTTCAAATCTAGTTTACGTAACTTAATTCTAGTCATCAGCACTCTTTGGCACTAAAATCATGTCACAAGAACTATAATTGGTACCGTGCATTTAGTATTAACTTGGTTAGTGCTTTGTAGTTTATAAATCACCCTTTGTTGTTCTATTTCAATACCAAAAAAAAAAAAAAGACACAAAGCAAGCATTCTGTTAATCCCAGCACTCGGGAGGCTGAAGCAGGTGGATCTCTGTGAATGCTAAGTTAGCTTGGTCTACAGAGTGAGTTCCAGGACAGCCTCCAAAGCTACAGGGAGAAACTCTGTCTTGAAAAACAAAACAAAACAAAAAAATCATTCTGTACTCATTTTCCATACAAGCAAACTGAAGCTGACAGATAAGAGGAGTTAGACTCAACTATAGCCTGAGGAAGCCAGACTCTTGTACCCACAGTCTACTCACAAAACAGTCTTGAATAGGAAGAAATGGGTCCTAAGAAACACTATTCAGTGTCCCAGGAGTCATACATCATTATATCATTCATCATTACATACATACATCATGTATCATTTGTGTGTGGAGAATGTATGGCTTGTTCCATTTTTTCCATGTATCTCCAAAGTCCCCAAAAGAAGCTTCCACAAGGAAAAAGAAACACTTAGCCGAGGCCATAACATATGTACAGAAAGTTATGGAGGAGGCCTTATTACAGACATCACTAATTATACAGCGGAAGCAGGTTGTACCAGCTGTACTTGAGACACAATGCCTTGCTTAGCCTTGTCGCAGGGGGAGGAGCTTGGTCCTTCCTCAACTGAATGAACCAGGCTTTGCTGACTCCCCATGGGAGGCGATACCCTTTTGGAGGAGGGATGAGAGAGAGGGGAACCTGTGGTTGGTATGTAAAATGAATTTAAAAATTTAAAAAATAAAATAAGATAACTTATATCAAGTGATGAGAACCTTATTATTTTATCACTATACTCACTGTGAGTTCAGTAATTACAGGCAATAAGAATTCCTGAGTAATAAGGGTCTGCATTATATCTGAGTGGGTGTTGCACAACCTTAAAAACCAAGAAACTACTTACTGACCTGGCTATAGCTAGATCTGGCCTCTCTGCTATTATAAAATGAGGGTTACCAGGTGTCCTACTTCTTTAGGGAATGTGCTACTTTTGTACAAATCACCCTGCATGCTGGACCCAAAGTAGGGCAGTGACAATGTCTCTTTTTCTGTAACATGACAGATTTTGCTTTGACTTGCAGAGTTTCTGTGCTGTTAAAGTCTGAGTTCGAAGTTTTTCCCAGAATGAAAAAACTCAGAATCCATTAAGTTCGATGAACTGCTTCTTTCCGTATAGTGTAATGTGACCACAGAGAAAAAAAAATAATGTACATCCACCTTGTAGGCTGGCCAGATCCTAAGAGTTTCATATCCCTATCTACAACATTGGTTGGATACTACTAATATCAGAACAGGGTTTGTAGTATCAGCGATGCATGGAATGGTTTATTGCCAGACATGTGCAAATGTCACCTCTTACAGGGAAGCCTTCCACAGTCCTCCACATCCTCTACTCCTGCCTCTAGCCCTGGCTAAAGTAACTTTTCTATTTCTCTGTCTCCCCATAAAACTCCCTTTGCATGTCTCATCATTTTAACAGTCACCTAGTTCCTTAAGACACACCAAAAGGACTCATTTCACAGTACCCCCCCCCCTTTTGTGCCTGTCTTCATGTATCCAGATCCCAATCCCGATGATTCTAGACTGCATCTCCCCCTTTCCAGCTGGTAAAATTCTATTTGACTTACACAATCTGGGTCAAGTGTCCTTTAACTGATCCCATTCTTGCTTCTGTGCTGTCAGGACTGCATGGGAGGACTTCCATTGATTATGGTAACCACTTTATAGATCTCTTGTCTTCACTAGACTTAATTCCTGAAGATATGTTGTCCTGGACTGGCAGGTGGTGAGTTTTCAATAAGACTTTCCAGTCAGAGTCCTGCTGATCTCCACTTAAGGATGTCTCTGGGGTGGACTTGTGCTGTCCTTGCTACCCTGGCTAGGTGCACCTAAAAGCTGGTGCTCCAGTAAGTTTGTTCTGTGAAACTGCACAGTTGCTAAAGATAGCTATGGGTTTTTTTCCCCCCCTAAACCTCTTTATGGTGCTATTGTTGCTATAATGACATGATTTGATTACATATGAACAAGTGATTCAGAAGGTGTACTCATAAGAATCTATCTTAAAATCAACTGCTTGACAGACAGAAATGCACGAATACATGATGACAGCAATCTATAAGGATTTCTGAAAATGTTATCTGGAAATAACCAAATCTGGACAAGAGAATGCAATTGATCTACTTTATGATGGATTATGATCCAGCCATTAAAATATTTTGGAGGCAAATAGGACATACATAAAGATGTTGAATTTCTAAATGACAAGTTACTACATGATTTTCATTTTCTATTTATCTTTTTATATTCTTCATGTTTTATTTAGAGAATTTGTATTTTTTTCTCCAAAGCAATTGAATGAAAAAATAATACCCAACAACACTGTAGGTACTCTGGGTATAATTAACACATAAAGTATAATTAAATTTTTACCAAAAAATAGGTTACATTTACTACTGTACTCCCACAAAATAACTATATGGGAATCCATAGGAATCTTATGCAGTTACATTTTATTAAAATTGGAGATGAATTAGTTTGGATATAATTTTTAATATTCTAATTCATGTAGTCAGAAGTTTTCCTATGTCCAGCCCAGTCCTGCAGCTTGGACTCAAATAAATATATAGAGGCTTATGTTATTTACCAACTGTATGGCCTAATGGCTCAGGCTTCTTGCTAGCTAGCTTTTACAACTTAACTCAGCCCATTTCTATTAATCTATGCATTGCCATATGGCTTCATGGCTTACCGGTACTTTCACATCTTGCTTCTCCTAGCGGCAGCTCAGTGTCTACACCACTGTCTTTCTTCTATTCTCTCTCCAGTTTGAATGTACCGCCTCACCTTATTCTGCCTCACCATTGGCCAAACAGCTTTATTTATCAACCAACCAGAGCAACACATATCTACAGCATACAGAAGGACATTCCCATAGTACTTCCCATTTTCTATCTAATCAAAAAGGAAGGTTACAGATTCACAATAAGACAGATTCAGATGGAATAAAACTAAACGGTTTACAGTGTGTGTAAAAATGTACATAGGTTTGGAAGAGAGAGGAAAAGGAATATAGACAGTTATATAAAGAAATAGGTAGTTTTAAAAAATAAAGTCTTTAAAGAGACAATAAGAATAATAAGAAAGTTAAGCCAAGTAAAGATGGAAACTACACAAAGAATCTGGATGCTACATACTATTATATTTTTTTTGGTATTTTTTAACTGCAGAGAGACAGTCCATTGTAGGGGCTACCAAGTTAAACCAATGTGCATATTTTAAAGGTATCTTGACTTTGAAATTTATGCCTAAGGATATGTTCCTTTGGAAAAGAGGTTCTGCTTTTGCTTCCACAGAAGATGAGAACCTGTGGATTGCTTCCAGGCTAATAATGGTTTGATCAACTAAGACTCCCTGAAAGATCTCCAATGACAATCATGGCCCAGATGATCCAATATCCCAAACGGCTTCAAAGCAAATGACTGAGATGATCCAGCCTCAGAGACTACTACAGCCAAGATTTAATTAAAATTCTTAATTTCTTCAGGATCCCCCATAAGATTAACAATACCCACAATCAGCAAGAAGTAGCCTAGCAGACTATGCCCACATTACCCCCCACCCCACCCCCGCCCCCAAAAATGGTTTATAGATGTTTGTCTTTGTTTAGGGGTTGGTTACAAATTGTTATTGGTCATAGTCAATCTCTTTCTAAAAGAAGAAAGTGAGATATGATATAGAAATGTAGGATATAGATATGATAGGATAAAAGGGTAGATTATTGAATCTACTTTTAAAGAGCAACAACTTGTTTGAAATGTTTTACATTGCTATGGATTTTAGTTTATTGATACAAATTTAAAGTTAATTTTGCTATACTATATATATATATATATATATATATTTCTACTCGTTTAAGGTATTACGTTTATGCAACTCATTTAAACTCATTTAAACTCATTTAAACTCATTTAAACAGTTACAATTCAGAATAATTAGTCATTTATGATAATCAAATTTATAGTCATGTTAGTTAAGTTTTCTAGATATACAAAGATATTTCAATTAGGTAGATAATCTTCAAACACTTCAAAGACCTATAGAATATGGCATTTAAAATGTTTCAAAAAAAAAAAACTTAGACTTTTCTGGACAATGAGATATGTCTGCTCCTGGCAGCACCAATTACTTCAAAGAGGATGATGGGCATCAAAGAAACTCCATATGGTGTTTGCTTTCTTTATGGCCAAAGTTAGCCATTTGGGCAAGAAACTGCTCTTGCCTGGACTGCTTGACAGTCTGATGTATAAACTGGACATGCAGGACCCATAGGAAGGTGACCACTGAACTTTGCAAGGTGAGATGGTCCTCCAGGTTCCTGCTTCACAGAAGATACCACCAGATATTCTGCAGGACACAGAGGAAAGTGACTACTGAACTCTGCTAAGACAGGGTAAGATGGTCTTTCAAAATTTCTGCTTCTGAAAATGGTCTGTCAGATAGTCTAGGCCTATAGCCAAAGGATGACTGAATGATGTTGAGAAACTTTAGGTGACTGTCCAGTTTGCCAGCTGTCTCTGTCTATTCTATAAGAATTTTGGAAATTGCTTGCTTGCATTTTCTGTGTTCTCAGGTATTATTATTTCCTTCTCAGGTCTTTGATGGAGTTGAAGACTAGACAGTTACAGTTACAGTCTGCTTGTATCTTAGCTAGAACATACTAGTACTAGAGTTAGAATCTCCAACATAGGACAGCTTTTATTGTAATCTTGGTAATTTGCCATTTACCTATGTTCTGGACATTTCTGAACATTTAGCATGTCTTTCTTGTTTGATGTTATTCTTATTGGTTATAATCTCATTTTTGTTTATGTTATTACCATTTCTTTTTCCTGAACAATACTTGATAATCATTCTTATTGTATATAGTTTGCATTAAGTTTAGAACCTTATTTAGACAAAAAGGAGAAATGGAGTGGTATTTACTCTGCCCATGACCTTGGGCTATAGGGCCTGAAGGAGACGGTGCTTCCTGCCATTGTACATGACCTCTTAAAAGGAGAGGGAGAAGGGTCACGCACCCCTTCTTCCTGCTCTTGCCTGTGAGATATTTTTGCTCTGGTCAGATCAGAGTACAACTTTAGCTGTCTACTCCATTCTGTATTTGTGAGGGTATTTCTTCAATTTACCTTAATAAAGTTCCCTAATACTTCTTAAACAAACTCCCATGGATTTATCACTTTAAATTCACTTTAGATGTTTTTCAGAATTTACAATTTTTCACTTATTCCCTCCCACCTTTGTAGAGGAAAATATGTCAATATATGTATTTTTAAAAGAAATTAAAAAAAAAAAAAACATCAATGGACCTTCCTAGAACAGTTGAAATCCTATCTTTGGCTCATACAACCTCTGAATGAAACCTGACCTTCCTTTCAGTTAAATATGTGATTGGCGAGCAGCCTAAAGCTTTTCTCCTACTTAACCCTGCCAAAGAACAAATGCATGGACCATGAATCCTGCATTTCAGATGAGGAGTGTATGCATATGATTTTATTTTTGAGACAGGGTCTCACGCTGTGACCCACACTGGCCTAGAACTCACTCTGATGCCGAGGCTGGCCTTAATCTCACAGTCCTCCATCCTCAGCCTCCTGAGTGCTACCATTAGAGGCCAAGCTTTTAAAATAAGTTTAAAAGGAGAGATGGGGGCCATTGAACTATGCTTTCACCTTGTACAAAGCAACATGTTCTGCCAATAGTATTGTTTTCTGCAGTTGAAACATGGCGGCGGGGGGGGGGGGGAGTGAAAGAGAAAACAGCTAAGTTTTTATGAAAAGTTTAAATCAATATTTATAAGAAATGGCAATTGGTTCAGATATTCTTTTATGAAAACATGACCCTTAATTTATTTAATGAGAGTGGCTTATGCTCCACTGTTGGAGGTTTAATGAACAACCAGGCAGTTTCCTTTTATTGCTCTGTGAGCCTTGTCATCTAACATAATATCTCTGCCAAGTGTCGTGAATGAAGAAAAAAGCCACTGCTGTCATCTTGTCTGCCCTCAGTTTGGGCATTTTTACTGTAACAGATCATTTCAGCCCAAATAATTGTCTTTAAACTCTCCTGTAATAGACCATTTAAAAACAATAAAAGTTGAAATCTTTTAAGTAACATATCCTAGACTACCAGGGGCTAACTATATGTGCAGGCTATAAAAGGCCACAGTAGCCATTGAAGAAACCCAAAGATTGACTGGTTGATTGGAAACAAGAATGTTCCAGAGGTCTACCATGCCTTCACTGGACTTCAGGATCTAATCACTGTGTTTCTTTCTTATGGTGGATTCTTAACGGAGTTGCTTACTCTACAGTAATTTTACTAATAGGATCTATCACAACATTGAGATGTTCTTTTCTCTGTGTGTGCCTTTCTATACAAAAATACTTTCAGCTTAGTGTTGGTATTATAATGTCACATTTCTACATCAGATTGAAGTGTGGCAAAAAAATGAGAATATACTTGAGATATCCTACTCATGTTGGGTAGAAGAAAAAAAGAAAAAACAAAACCAACATTTTATAAAATAATCTGTAGAGTTCAAAATTCAAATATTGTCCTGAATTTTTTTAAAAGTGAAATGAATCCAGTTACCAGACCTCATAGCCACACTACCCAAGAGGGTTTCATTGTTCCACATTAGTTGTTCCTAATTTTCCTGTTTATTGAATAAAGAGCATTGTAGAAGCTGAGGGTAGACTTTTCATGGTACAGCCAGCTATGCAGATGATGCCAAAGAAGACCATTCCCAGTAGGAAATGAACTTAAGTTACTTTTAAAATCCAGTTGAGTTTGAAGGATCACTAATAGAGGGAATTTCTGATTACTGGATAATGACTTCAGCCGAATGACCTTCTATGTGTAGACGTTATATGCACAGCTCTGAGAAGCACTGCAGAGTGGCATGTCTGAATTGTGAATGAATACCACATGACCCCAATTCAAACTGAGTTACTATGGTAAACGGTCCACTAGAGGACCAGCAAATAAATGCACATCCCACTGATGAAACGAGCCACTTGGGAATCACCATAGCCTGCTCTGGTTGTTAGAACGTTACACTTTGGGACATGGTTAGATGTATAGAAGTACTTGAACTTGAACCTTTAGAAAACATGGAAATTATAGGAATGTAACAAACAAAATATGTTTATTGTTCCATCGTGGAGTACACACTTCTTAGATGATGATGCTTTTTGAACAGTATCTTTTTATAATTTATTTTGTTTCTTACTTACTTATTTGAGGCCTATTGATTGGTAAGGTAGTTTCTGTCTTTTTATTAGATGTTTTCCTTTTCCAAGTTCCTTGATTTGTTCAAGACCTTGCACTAAATCAAATGCTAATGCCAAATGAGCAACATTCTTTCACTGAACCAGAAGACAAAGACAACTCTCATTCACCCTGTCACTTTTAATAACCAATATGTATTGAAGAAATGAGTTAAAATTGGCAAGTGTTTCAAATACATACATTCAGATCAAGGGCATATTATCTAAACCAGTGACTCTTCACCTGTGTGTCATGACCCCTTTTGTGGGGGTGTCAAGTGACCCTTTCACAGGGATCACCCAAGACCATCAGAAAACACAGATACTTACATGACAACTTATAACAGTAGCAAAACTGCAATTATGAAGTAGCAATAAAAATAATTTTATGGTTGGGGGCCATCATGTGAGGAACTATATTAAAGGGTTACAGGTTTAGGAAGGGTGAGAACCACTGCTCTAACACATTAAGAGTAAAATCAGAACTGAGGATGCATGTGATTGGTGAGACACCAGACTAGTAAGTGCAAGGGCCTGGGCTTGATCCTTTGCACTACAAATTTAATTAGATAGTTAATTTGTTTAAAATTAAAAAAAAAATCAGGTAAGAAAGTTGTTCATGCCTGGTGTCCACGGAGCAAGAAGATGGCATCAGATCTCCTTGAACTACAGTTACAAGTAGTTTAAGCCATCACATCAATACTGGAATCCAAATTCAGGTCATCCTTAAGAGCGGCAAGTGCTCTTTACCATTGAGTCATCTCCCAAGCTCCGTATTTCCATTCATTTTGGTAACTTCATCTTGAAAGCAAGCTGGCTTTGAAGAAACTCCTTTCTTTATTACTCAGAAATGGAAGCTGATACTGGTGTGGTATAAAGGGATTTGAATAAACAGGAATATGTGTCCTTTTTATAAGAATTAGAAATGTATTTCTAGGAGTTGTGATATGTGGTTTTGAGAGAATCTATTTGTTCTGGCTGTTGGTAACTAGTAGCTCACAGGCATTTCCTTTCTATATATTCTGAGTGGCATAGTAGGCAGAACCATAAGGAATTTGACACAAGCTGTAAGTATCTTCTGCAAGTCCCCAAGGATTCTTAGTGGCACTCTGTGTCTGGTGCTCTTTATTTCTCAGTCATTACTTCATAGTCCTATGGGGCTAAGAAGTGTCTCTGAGCAGTAATATTCTCTCCCGTACTTACTTAAAATTATTACCCCCTGGCCCACACAGTACAGCACCACAGAGGAAACTCGGGGATAACTAAATCCCA
Source organism: Peromyscus attwateri (assembly GCA_902168425.1). Taxonomy (NCBI): domain Eukaryota; kingdom Metazoa; phylum Chordata; class Mammalia; order Rodentia; family Cricetidae; genus Peromyscus; species Peromyscus attwateri. Next base: position 55,905 of record CABHPP010001701.1, on the reverse strand, counting down.
GTGGCCTGCCTTGTTCAGTGGCAAGACAAATTCAGATAGACAAAAAGTGGCTTGGTTATGCAGATGATATCACGATGGACAACCAGAAGGCCACAATCTGAAGCAGAGCCTTCCCCCCCCCCCATGTCACTCATCATATCTCTATCTATGTCATCCTAGTTACAATGTGCTCTCCTCACTCTTATCATATGAAACTGAGCTCAGTCCTCCTCATCAAGTCCATCTCCCTCCATTCAATCCTCCAATGAAGGCCGCAAAATGCTATGGTCGGAGATGCAAATCTGGGTACCCGAGAATCTCTTTTTATTATAACTTTTAGCACGATTTCAGATGAAAGAAGAACTCAAGAGGATATTTTATCTACACCTTATACTTGGGCATTCCTAAACGCAGAACAGTCAGAAGCCATCTCTAGAACTTAAGGTCTCCAAGAAAGCTAGAAAGGCCCTGGGAAGTTGGGACCCAAGTGGATTTAGGCTCCTTTGCGTGTAACATGGACAAAATAAGTAACAGCACAGGTATCATGTGTTGCGGGACGTAACGGGCTGGCACCAATAGTATAAAGCAGGTGCCTATGGCTGGAAGTCTACCAAATTTGCTTTATGCTTCCGCTACAATGTCTAAAACCCCACAGCTTTCCAACATTTTGTGAGGTGGAGCTTTTAAGGTTCCTATGTTTCCACTTGTTCATCTGTAATGGAACAGTAGCCGTCACAGTACTGGAATAAAAGGGCAAGGAAGGAGGCAGGTTAGGATGTGGGCATCAAAGCCAAGCTGAAGGCATTACCGCTTGCATCACAGCGTCATTACATTCATTTGTACTGGGGTCACTTATTCTTATCCTGGGTGGATTTTTTTTTCTTGGTGTGGTAAAGATATGAACACACATTTTAGTGTCCTGTTGTGCTCTGGGCTGTGCCTTGGAGAACGCACATTAAGAAACTTAGAGTATTGACTTGTGGTTACTGCATCTGGCATTACAGTGTAGCAAGATCTCACAAATAAAACGTGTAAGATGATTTACAGGATCAAGAGAGGGATTGCTATGCACCAAATGTTTATCTCTCCTCTTTTAGCTCCGTGTGTTTCCAGTGCATCACAGCAATCTGTGCAGACATTTGTAGTAAAAGATTAGTACATTCTTATTTCCATTGTAAGATCTCAATTCTGAGCATACTATTAAATTTACCAAAATCCTCCAGAATTCCATATGAATGTATAGAAGGATGTTCCCTGAGGGGGAAAAATTTAGGATCATCACTAGATGAGGTAAAGAGGAAGATGTGCAATGCTACCCCTGTGTTCCTTAGTTAGCTACTTGGCAACAAGTGCGTATCACAATAGAGAAAAACCCAACTGATGTAATAGGACTTGTCACGAAAGAACATATGGAATGCAAATTGGCTAAACCAGTGATATGGACAACCCAACCAACAGAATGTTCCTCTTTTGTACTTGTGCTTATCACTCTTATCACGAGGATGGGACACTGCAATTATCTTAACCAAAGCCCCAAGCACATGACTGGGGCACCCCAAACCACTAGTGTTACACTAGCAGGGACCCGACTCTTCGATTATATGTAATGATGACAAAGAGAGTTTGGGTTTCTGCCATTTGGAGGATGTTCCTAGCATTTAATGGATAAGGGCCAAGAATCCTAATAAATACCCAACAAAGTTAGAAGAGCCCCACCACCTCAGTTTAAGTTGAGAAGCGTGCCCTGTACTTTAAAAACAGGACAGCTAATGCCCCTGCAATATGCGGTACAAATATCTAGTTCCTAATACCGACATTTCAGTGAGTATGTTTCAGCCCACTAACCCAGGGAGTTATTGGCCTTCTACTATAGATTCATAGGGGTGCTGAAATTTATTTTATTTTCAAAATGGTGCCAGATAGTGTGGTGTCTACCTTTAATCCCTTCATTTGGGAGGCAGAGGCAGGCAGATCTCTGTGAGTTTGAGGCCTGGTCTACATAGCCAGCTCCATGGTAAGACCCTGTCTGAAAAATGTAAATATGAAACAGAAAAAAAAAACCAACAAAATCAAAATGTATACATTATTTGTGTGCTTTGTGATTTTCCTGAAGTAGAATTAGTTGTCATAGAGAAAATGACATTTCATTTTAGCAAGTTTCTGCAAGATTCTTTGGTAAGATTCTTATACAAAACATATCTTGGGTATCTACTACATATTTAGCTGACTCTTGATGGTGAGGGTGGGGGTGGAGTTTGTGATCAGATTTCTGCTGCCTTCCGCCTTAGAGAGCTGTGAATGCATTTTTTTTTTTTTTTGCTCCCTTGTCGAACATGTATGGAGTGCCTGTTGCCTTAGTAACTGATTTAGCACAACATGTTTTTTCCCTCCTTCTTTTAATAAATTAGTTTCCATTCCTGCCAAGAAGGAACATATTAATCTACTCATTATGCTAGCAGAGGGAAGTTGAAGGCCACAGAAATTGTCATTTATGCAAAAACTCCCAGAAAGTCAATTGTTAGTATATGTGTGCCAAAAATTCTCCTGGAGTCTTCGAGAGCAAGCATGTCCAGTATCCTGCAATGGAGGAGGCAGGCGCCTCCTAAACAAAGCAGTTCTAACGCATCTAGATTGAAAAGACCAGTGATGAGGAGAAAACAGTCACTAATTAGACAAAGTTCTTAAGTACCAAAGTTCACAAGAATGTACCAACTTCCAAGAGTATAGGAAAAAAAAAACATACAGGACTACCACCAAACAAAACGAAACTTGCAGAAGCTTGTGGGATGCCTAATAGAAGTAGGAAAATTTTATTGAAGAAACTGAAATCAAGTTTCAGTTCTTCTCAGAGCAGTAAATCCTGCTTAAGGCTTCTGACTGATTAATTTTTTTCTAATATTAAGTAAAATAGAACTATTCTGTCCTAGATTGCTTTTCAAAACCAAGATTGTCCAAAAATACACTTATCTACAACTGTGTGCAGGTGGGTCTGTGATAATCTTGGGGGTTTCACTGGGTTTTCTGACATTCCAAGCTGGAATGGCCAGGTTCTTCCTGGGGTCTCACGTCACACCCACTGGCTGCCTTGCTTGTGAGGAATGGCCATCAGACAGTCACGGGAGAGCATTGGAGTCAGAGGAAGAGTGCCACACGCCTTGACTTCCAGCTCCCATTATGACATGTACTGTCCTGACATAAGAAAGCAGTGGGTAGGATGGGGTGGGGGTGGGCTTGGGAGTTGATAGCAGGACAATAGGAATTCCAACTTTCAGAAATACTGGATTATTAAAATGATTGGACCTAAAAATTAAGACATGGGGAAGGGTAAAATTAGGAATGTGTAGGTAAGGATGACCCTTGTCTGGTAACCTCACAAACATGGGCACTTCAACACAAGGATGATACCCTTTACTTAAGAACAGATGAGAGAGAGGCCCATTCGTTCTTCCTAGGGCTGATCATGGAAAATGAGCACACACGGACCTCAAACAAGCCCAGCACTTGCCCAACAACATTGTTCTATAAATCCAGCGTGTTTCCTATATTCTGTACTATGAACAAAGACTCGGCTATGCATTTCCTCTTAGTTTCATGGAATTAGGCAGGAAGGGCTAAAGGGGAGAAAGAGTGCTTCCTGACTCCTTGGATATTTTTGCTAAATCACTCTTGAAAGAATTCATCTATGTCAGAGTAAAAAGAACATTTAATAAACTGTTCCAAAATCAATGGCCTCTACAAGAGCGTGAGAAATATGCATCTGGAAGCAAAGAAGGCATTCAATTCACTAAGCATGGCCATCCTTCCCCCCCACCCCCACCCTGTGTATCCACTGTCCATAAAAATATATTTGTTAATTAGGCAGCTGCTTAAGTCAGGTCCAGTAAGGTGTTCAAATACTGTGCTATTAATCTCTCAGTTTGGAGAAATCTATACATGGTTTATAAATCTACAGGCTCAGTTGTGTTGTCAATAATAACAATAACAATAACAATAACAATAATAATAATAATAATAATAATAATAATAAACATTGCTGCTATTCTGTTCTAGCAACCCAATGCAAATTTCAGGTCATTAGATGATGACGAAAATCTGACCAAGGTCAATTAAAAAACAAGCCCCCTTCAAAGCATAGCACAGGAAACAACACCTTTTGAGTGTTCTACCCAGTCCTCAAACACTAGTCCACAGTGAAAAAATCATGATGATAAATATCCTCACTAATGCATCATCAACATGCTACAGAACCTGATGGACTCATTGAAGAGATAACCAGGCTGTGGTGTCGATGAACTGTTGTCTCTGTTATGCAGTACCCTTCTCACAACCACAAAGTCTAACAAGAAAATAAAACACAAGAAGAAAGGAGAAAAGCGGTGTACATGGGTTTGTTCATGACAACCGTACCGTGGATGGAATCCAGACGCTGGAGGTTGGCTTTCTGTGCTGTCCATTGAGACTTATTTAACAGGATGGTATTAGGGAAAGCATGTCTTCCAAGTCTGTGTAAGGTTCGCCAGTTCTAAGCAGGAAAAACAGGGCTCAGATCTGTAAAGTCTACAGCCCTAGGAAAGCAATGCTGCCTTTGTTTTTGTATTTTTTTTTTTTTTACCTAAAAAATGGTAGTAAGAATATTCTAGTATGCCATGTAGGGACTGGATCAGCAAATCTTAGTGAAGAATAGGAAAGTCATTATTTTATGAATCAAAAAAGAATAGATAGAGATTTTAAAATATTTCTGGTATACAGGAGAGATAAAAATGTTTTTAATTCTACTTTCCACCTCTCTCTCTCTCTCTCTGTCAACCATATTTAAGTTCCCAAAGTTAATAGCATATACAGGCTATGGGCTAGCACACCCATTAATGGTCTAGCTTGTGGTCCTTAGGTCATTTTTTTCTCTGTGGATAAAAATGAGTGTGGTGGATTCTGATCCTACTCCAGGGGGCCCCTTAACCAGATCATGCTACACAACCATCTCACTATACAGAGGGCCTAGTCTAGTCCCATGCAGGCTCCACAGCTGTTGATCTAAATTTCATGAGTTCCCACTAGTTTGGTTTGGTTGTCTCTGTAGGTTTTCCCCATCATGATCTTGATGCCCCTTGCTCATAGAATCCCTCTTCTCTCTCTTTGACTGGACTCCTGGAGTTCGGCAGGGAGAGGGGCTTGGACCTGCCTCTACTAAAGTACCTCCCCAGGGGAGGTCTTACCTTCTTGTAGGAGGGTATAGGGGATGGGTTGGGAGGGGGAGGCTGGAGGGGCAGAAGGAAGGAAGGGGGGGGATCTTTGGTATGTAAAATGAATAAAATTTTTTTTCTTAATAAAAAACACAGAGGAAAAAAATGAGTGTGATGAACAACGAGGTTCAGGATCAGTTCCAACAAGAGTAAATTCCTCTCTCTCATTCTGTTGTTAAAGCCACTCGTAACCTAGTTTTCCCCCATCTACAATGAGGATTATGGATGAGAACTAGCTGTCAATCATTTACTGGTGGAAAAAAAAATGAATGCAAGAGGTATTCCTGACCAATCATGAACACAGGCACCCTGCATGAAGAGAAAGATTGTCATGCCATCTTTATTATATGCCTGGATACATTTGCTAAGCCTGCCTACCCAGACCAATCTCAACACATTTTACTCATTTATGTGTAACTGCTAAAAACAGATGAGGATTGGATCCCTTCCTGAGGAAAGTGGAGCAGCCTGTGCAGATAAAAAAAAAAATGTGCTCTCCAGAAGGGTCACTCTGTGCAGCACTAAAGACTAGAGGTCAAAAGAAAATATCCCCCCACTCCTCTGGGAATCACCAGAATTTACACAAATCTCTGTCACTGGCTCAGTGACCCACAGCACTGTCTTAAAGTGGGACACAAGAGTGCTCAGACTCCAGACATGACACTGGATTTATCATGGTTGGGTAGCTGCTACCATATGGAGAATGGCCCGTGGGACACGACACTCACACATTAAGCAGCTGAGCCAAGGGATGCTTCCACTGCCAAGAAAGTAACAGAACGGAAAGACCCTCTGTGCATTTCACAGTGGTGCCGGCTTGGCAAAACAGCACTTTTTTTAAAAACTGCAATCATTGACAGAAAATGAGGTAGCTCAAACTGCAGTCTTTCTGGTCACGTTCAGTGCAAGCCTGGGTCCTGGCTCAGGGGAAGCGTAGTGTGCCATGCAAACTTGCTCTAGTCTTCTGTTTGCTCCCTAGCTGACCTGGCCTCTCACTTGGCTGGCTTGTAGAAATCTCCCAGCATAATCAGCCTTGTTGATGTTTGAGCCATGTTACTAACGAATGCATCCCTATCTTGACCCATTGAGACTGCTTATCTGGCCGAATTGAGGCCAGGCCGTTTGCAGTAAGACAGAAAGGCTTGAATGAGATATGAGTCAGAGGAGGAAAGAGATTAGAGAAGGCAGGTGAGTAAAGGCCACGGAGTTCTGGCTCCAGCAGGGGAGAAAAAAAAAGACAGAACAATCTTCAGAAGCGGGCTGAGTGATGGGTGGGGAGGAAGAGAGCAGGGATGGGAGAGAGAGGGGTCCGTGCCCTTGGGATAAGAATTTCATGTCAGATAGTCCCCAAGTATATCAGGAGACTGATCAGAGAGAAAGATGTCCCAAATCACCAAGGGGAGGCATCCCTTTCCCTGTGATGGGGGCCCAGCAGGGCAAGGGAAGATGCCTGATGCACTGGCTCTACGTTTGTAGCAGCAGGAAGCTTCAGGAGCCTAGAGGAACAGAGGCTAAACAGGCATCTCCGAGTTGGCACTTACTGGAGTAGACAAGGAGAGGTGAATGGTTAGAGCAGGGGGAGGAGAAGTGGCTGAAGAAGAGGATGCTAACATTTGGAGTGACGGAAGGCAGCAGAAACAAATGATCCATACCTTAGAAGCTTGCTTCTGTTAGACGCCGGGCCCCCCTGGGAAGGGGGTCCATTTACGCCTCTTGGGGATGTTAGCAGCAGATGTATGTGAGGTTTTCAGCACCAGATGTATGTAAGGGGGTGCAGTAAAGAAATGGCCGACAAGACTGTTCCGTTATGGTGGAGGGTTTTTATTGTCCGTAAAAGAGAGAAAAATATCCATAGGCATCTGGAAGAGTCCAGAGTAGAGAGAAAGGGAAGCAGACTGCACATGGTCAGGGCTATCTGTGAGAGAAAGGAGGGTGGCAGGGGTAAAGGGGAAAACCTTAGTCTACAGAGAGAACAAACTTGTATCTGAGAGGAAGTGAGCCTGGGGAGGCTAGTGTGGACTTTGAAATGTATAACGAGTACTTGAGAGTTGGAACTGAGGGAGCTAGGAGGCTGGCACCAGCTTCGATACACAACCACAGGTAGCCATATGTCCCTTCCGCCAGAGGTAAGGGAAATGACTACTTCCAGCAGATGGGAACTGGTTTCACAAGTTCCTGAGGAGTGCTGGTTTTTATCTAGACTCCAGAAATCCCGCTGCTGTCCAGCTTGAGCTCATTTCTGGATATATGGACTTTCTGAGACCTAACAGGTCTTCATCTTCTTGTTCACTTCTTCTGGCTGACCCGGCCTCTCTCTTGGCTGGCTTTCAGAAAGATCTCCCAGAATTATCAGTGTTGTTGATTTTTGAGCTGTGTTACTAACAAATGCATCATTTCTCGACCCATTTCCAACTGGCTACTGTGGGAACATCAATTTTTCTACGACATGCTATTAAAATCTTAAGCATCTCAAAAGTCACAGAGCAGTACAAACTCACCATAAAAATAGAAAACATAGATGCACACAGGGAGGAAAATAACTTCTATTATCATACCACCAAAGGTTAGCAACTGTTCCCACAACTTCCAAATGCTGTCCTTATGTGCACATTCTTTTTCTGCTTTTCAGAACTCAATCACAGAACAATTAACTTTATAAAAATACTCCATTCTCATTAAAATATATAAACGTCTTCATTGATAACTGGTTCTTACTGTAACATTTTGAATGACTAGATACAATTTGTTTTTAACTTCTTTACATACCTACACATTCATAAATATTTAGCCATCCTAAGTACATTTTGCTTATGTAAGTTAGGCAAGAACAATCCTTGTACTGTTTCCCAGCTTCCATTTCCCCATCTTGAATGATAAATGACACATCTTCCTAGGCCTGGGAAGAAGCAACAGATTGGGATGCTTGCAAAAAACCTGTCGACGTGGCTCATCAGAAACAGACTAATGTGCATTATTGCCACGCTCATATGCTTCAAAAGCAAGAACCACTGTGGTTCATTATTGCGGTGTTTGAATAGGAATGGCCACCATATGCTCACCGATACGAATTCTTGGTCAACGGGGAGTTGGGAGGTGTGGCCTTGTTGGAGGAAGCATGAAACGGGGTGGGCTTTGGGATTTCAAAAGGTCAAGCCAGGCCTAGTGTCTCACTTTTCCTGCTGCCTTCAGATTCAGATGTAGAACTCTCAGCTCCTTCTCCAGCATCATGGGTGCCTGCATGCTGCCATGCTTCTTACCATGACAATAATGGGATAAACCTCTGAAACTATAAGCCAGCCCCAATTAAATCCTCTCTGTTTATAAGAGTTGTCATGGCCGTGGTGTCTCTTCACAGAAATAGAACACAGACGAATACAACCACAGCATTTTCATAGATGTTTGGAACATGTTTTGAAAACGAGCATTGAAAAAATGAAGTGAGAACAGGGAAGTACCAATGGCCCAGGGTCCAGAGTGAAAGAGCATCCTTGAGAGACTCTGTGGTCTGGAGTAGCTGTCATTGTGAAACTCTAACTCCATTTGCTAACAGTTCCCCAAATGAAGGGAGGCACAGGGAAATCAGCTCAGGCATCTTCTAAGCACCTTTTCTTTTTCTGGTTGAGACCAGACCTACAGAAAGGAAGAGAGCTTTTCTACTGTGTCCCAGCATAGAGCACTGCCCCTGCAAGCTCCTGGAGCTAATAAGATGCCCCGGGAAACGAATGTGAGCTTTGCTGACACACTTCTGTGCATTCCTCACTTCCTCTTCTCAGACACAAAGAGAGGATGAGAGCAGTTGGGAGATAATTAGCAGAAACATCTGCTATGGAGGAGGAGGAGGTTGTGGCCACTAGAACCTTACTCCGGGTCACAGCCACCTTAGAGTGACTTTTTTACAGAATCCTTTCAGAAGATGTCAGCTGAAGGGATTAGATGCAGATATAGAATGACCAAGTCACTAGAGGTCTGGATCCAAAAAAAATTTTTTTTTAAACTGATTTTTATTTTGACTCTCACCATCTGAAAAACCATCTAAATCCTCCCTGGGGATCTTATATTGTGTTTCCAAAAACACTACGCTATGGGAAACACTAATATTAAGTAAATACTCTCTCTTTTAAAAATCAGGGACATTTGGGGAGAGGGGACTGACTGATGAAGAATTCTGAAGTTGTTTTTAGTTGTAACTGGCATAATGAAAACTGGATTTCCTCCCCTCCTGAACCCCCTCAGCTGGGTGATAATCTGGATAAGACACTGTACCGAACCACACTGAACAACTAGCTCCCTGTAAGAACAAGGTCAGAAGCGGAAGGTAGATCCTAGAAATCAAAGATGAGGGTGGATCATTTGAGAAAGAGGTAGATATAGGAAATTTAAAAAAGGGGGAATGTATGTTAGACCCGACTGAGGGTTTCCCAAAGGCAACTTGAAGTCCTTGTAAGATGGCAAGACTCATGCCAAGTCAAAGCTGTACACATCCACTAGATTCTTCCTTTGCAATCTTTTGTTTGCTTTTGGCCCACGGAGAAGCCATTTGTGAAGCACTCGTGGATCAGATGGAAAGGAAAGGGGAGGAGGAGAGGCCAGAAGAGAGGAAGGAAGTGAGAGGGTGTCCCCGCAGGCAAGCTGGGTACACTGAACTGCCTCCCCCAGGAGTGAGAACTCAGCAGGATGGAAGAGCCTGGAGAGGTGGGGGCAGGGGCAGGCTCCTGTCAGGGAGAGGTCTGGGTGGTGATGTCAGAAAGAGAGCATCTGCCTTCTAAGGACTTTGTCTGCCAACTGGCATAGGCAGCCCCGTTCCGGGTGCCAATTCTCTCTGCAATAAGGAGAGGCAGGAAATGGGTAGGAAGCGCTAAACGCAGTGGGGGAAATCCACCTTTGGAGGACATGGCTGGGAGAGCGAGGCGGCCTTGGTGGTTTCTGGTCTAGGAAGGCATCCATGCCCAGTGCTTGCACAGTGTTTTCCAGTTTACGAAACACAGAGTCCATCACACTACAACAGAGGTCTGAGAGCTGAGCACATCAGTGACCCAGCTGTGCCTGTGTTGTCTGTGTGAGAAAAGGGTCATTCAGGACAAGTGGTACATCTGAAGGCCAACCTTCTTTTATGGCACTAATGTCCTTTCTACTACTGCTTGTGGGCAGCTTCGCTGGGGCATGACTGCACTTCCCACTGTTTGCTTTTAAACGCCGTGTATTTTCTGCATCATATCCTTAAGTGAAAGCTCTATTTGTGGCATCCTTCAAGCCTGCTGTAAATCCTCCTGTCTCTGTGCTTTGTTTATACTGTTTGTGTGGCCAGAGCATCTTTTCCCTGCCTGGGCTACTGTTATGCTACCTAGGACTTGCAAGGTCTAACTCTCTATGCTTTCTGCTTTTCTCCCATGACACTTTTTAATCACGAGTTTGTGTATTAATGATATTCATACATTTTTTCCCTCCCAAACCAAATTTAACATTTTCTGCACTTTTGGATATGCTAAAACTCTTTTTTTTCAGAGAGAGGAAAATAGTTTTGAATGAGCTAGTGGAAAACTAACAAAATCTTGTTGAGTTCTTCATATGTATTTCTTGTAATGAAGGAACAACTCCTTATAGCCAAAGCAGATTCTGTTTACCTTTGCTGTAAGAATTTGCTAACTGAATTTATATATAATATAGATAAACAATTATATATCCTATGTTTATTGATATCTATATCTGCTTTTCTATACTAGCTGAATATATATATATATATATATATACATATATGTACATACACTATACACACACACACACACACACACACACACACACATATATATATATATATATATATACAGAGAGGGAGAGGGAGAGGGGGAGAGAGAGAGAGAGAGAGAG